>VWZK01020640.1:79230-167501 GCA_013396935.1 Baryphthengus martii | reverse complement strand
GGGGGGGGGGCGGTAGAGGTGAGGGGGAAGGGCAGGAAAGGTGGATTTGGAAAGCGGGGCCGAATTTTTTAATTGGATTAAACCCAACGCCCTGAGTTCAAGGGGAGAGAAAACAACAACTGAAGGGGGCACTGGTGGATTTGGACTTTTGAAAAACTTTCCGAGTCCCTCGGCCTGAGGTGTTTCGAAGGGCAGGAAGTCGCCCCGGATGGCACGGCGGGGGCGGGGGGGGGCTGCTCGCTGAGCCCGGGGGGCAGCGAGAAGCCCTCCTTTCGAGACGTGAGGTATTTAGAACTCCCCACAGGAGAATGCCGAGCGCTTTCTCAAGCAGGGGGTGCCCTGGAGAGGTTTGCCAGCAGGGGCCTGAGCTCTGCCTCACTCCATAAATATTTTTTTTTTCTCTTCTTCTTTTTCTTGGAGATACTACAGCCTGGAATCAAAGTGCTTTAGGACTGCTGCACTTGATCTAAGCCGCGTATATATTTCTGTATATTGATGAATGGAACATACAGGATAAAATTAATGGAGGAAGGTCTTGGCCCTCACCCTGGATGGGCAGTGGCCAAAGCGGCCCTGCAGGCCGCTCTGCCTATAGTGTGTAAAGTGTTTGTAAACATTGTCTCCTGACATACTTTCCACACAGGGGAGCCTGGGAGAAGACCTGCACGCCGACCGGGAGGGAGCCCGGTACCACTTGGGGTAAAGAGGAGCAAGAAGGGGCCGGTGTGGTGAACGGTACCTTCCGTCGAACCTTGGCTCCTCAGGTGGAACAGGCGGTGACCCAGGTGGGCGTTTGTCCTTCCCTGGCAAGCAAACAGCCGCAGGTGAGCACTTGCTCCAGTTTAGAAGACTCGGGAGGAACATTTGCCCCTCACGACCAATACAGTGAAAACTAAGGCCAGATCGGGCCTTCAGTGTTTTGGGTTTTTTTAAGCAGAACTCCTCATTAAAGTCAGTAAGGAGCTGTGTTTTAAAATCGATGGCACATTATGGCCCCAAGTGAGCACTTAAAGAAGGAAAACTATAATTCTACTCCATGTACTAACTTCAGAAAATAAAACGTGGGGGTTTTTCCAAAGATTTTTTTTTTCCTTTTGACTTAAATGCTGTTTCAGCTTGGATATAGCCAAACAGAGAGAGTAAGATGCTTGGTAAGATTTGCCCTAGGCTCACACTTCGGTAGAGGTGAGGGGGGAAAGAAATCCCTGGGTTTCAAATTCATATTCTGTATTGAAAGTCGTCTTCCCTGTGTGGATGGTGTGTGGACTTCGGTGTAAGAAATGCATAGTGGCTTATTCACTGTAGCATTGAAAGTGCCCCCTTACTCCTAAAATTAGACCTGGAGCAGATCGTGGTCTGCAGCTCCTGTCCCTGACACTCGTGAGTTTCTGTGATTTCAGCAACAGTATGCGTGAAGACTCCTAAAGCCAGGATATTATGAATGAGAGCCGTTTAAAACAAGCGATTGAAGGGCTAAATCGTTCTTGTAGACATACACAGCTAAACCTGCCTTCATGGGAGGGCGGTGGTTCTTAAAACATGCCTTAAAATTCCTTAAAAGCCGGGGGGTGGGGGGTGTCTCCCCTCCGCGGAGGGGCGGTCGGCAGAGGTGAGTCACTTTTCTCGCCCGGGTTCTTCGTCGAAGGGGAGTGGGAGGCAGAGGGGAGGACAGGCAAATTGCGTAGCAGGGCGAGGTGGGTTTCCATGCTAAGCACAGCAATTGCGCACGGTCCCTTACGTAACTGTCAGCTGGGGATTCCCTAGAGGGGGTCACTTATTCAACCATTACACAGACCCCGGCCGCCGCTCCGGCGCGCTTTGGGCTGCCGTGGCCGCCGCTACTGAGGCTGCGGCTCCGGCTCCCAAGTCTTAACGCGGCGGCTCCTCACAAAATGGCGGCGCCCATGGAAAGCGGCAGCCCCATTTTGTGCCCGGCAGAGCCTGTCAACAAAACGCCGACTTGGCCAAGGCTGAGGAACAGAAGGCGGCGGCTCGTTCGCGTGAACAGAGAGCGGAGGGAGGAGAGCGAAGGATTTCACCGCCCTCCCGCCGCCGAGAGGAGACTTGTATCAACTGTGCGCGTTGGGGGAGGGAGGAGAGGGAGGTGAAGGGGGACGCGAGCAGCGAGCGAGTCAGAGGCTGCGTTATCCCCGTGCGGAACTGGCTGAGCTGCGGCGCGGGGGAGGGGAAGGCACGGCTAANGGAAGCGGGAGCCGGGGGCTGCCCCGGCGAGAGGCGCTGCTGCCCGGGGCGGACGGGACCGTGCCTGTCGGATTCCGGCGAACCTGTAATGAATGACAGGACTATCTCGCTTCTTATGTAGCTAACTAGGTCACTGCCAGCACTTAATTACTGTTTGTTTCGTTTTAGTGCGTGCCTTATGAATAAGCCGGCTATTAGGCTGATGCTTCAAGTAACACTGGCCAGCACCAAGGTACAAAATGTCTGTATTGGACTCTGATGTTGTGATGCCAGCTCGGTCGTAATTACTGTTTTACATTAACGATGTCTTGGTTCTTACAGCTTGTTTCTTCAGCTTATAGCTGAAATACTCGGAGATCCCCTATGATAGGTCGTGAAGCTGATGTTAGTGTTACATCGCTGGTTTTGTTGATTTTATAGTAGACGGGGGGGCTCCCCTCTCTTTCGAGGTAAAGAAAGGGCTTGTGAATTAGGACTTTTTACGGATTTGTGTGTCTTAATATGCATGCTTTTTCATGGCATTAAATAAAGGTGATGACCTGTTTCTGGTGGAAGTGATAATTTTTAAACTTGCCAACATTACGTTGATATTTAAGAATTATTACATCTCTGTTGTGGCGTATTAAAGAGTCAAAGCTTAAATGTAGGGGAAAAGGGGCAAAATCTTGCTATTCAGAAAAAAAATCCTTTTTTTGATCTCTGTATAGTACCTGTCAATGCATTTTGAATTTATTTAAATTGTAAAATAAAACCTGCACTATTATAAGCTGCTTACAGAAGTTATATGTGATGAATTTCGGTGCGTAAATATTACATGTGGAATGAGCATTCTTGCAGACACAGTGCAGATCCAATAACTGAATTGTCGCTATTAAGTAGTGGTTGAGTATTTTGTTTTTGTTTTCTGTGTGTGTATGTGTTGGTTGCTTTTTTTAAAATCATAGCAGTGCTAAGTAAATCCTCTAATTGCTGTATCCTGTGTTGCAGTTTCACACTTTCTTCTTGATTCTTTAGTATTAAATTTGATGCATATTGCCTATACTGCTGAAGTGCTGCTATCCAGAGAGCAGGCCACAATTGCTCTTGTTAGTGTGCCACTAACTCTGCATTTGCTTCCTGGTGGGTGAAACGTTCTTGCTCATTTCCATTTTCATTCCTGCTTGTGCTGCTTTTGCAGTGTGGCAACATTAAATTTTGATTAGAGTAACTAGCATCACTAGCTGTCTGTTGCTTGTATTAAACACTGAACTGTAAATCCTTAGAAATTTAATGTTTTTTGTTTGTGTGTATGTGCTTGTGTGTATATATGTGTTTTTTAGAAAATGGAGCCTATTAGATGCAATAGAGAAGACAGTAAATTCATTTGTAAGACTGCAAACAGCAGCATGTAATATAGGTACAATCTGAAAATAGACACATGACAGGATGAGCATCAGGTGGAGGAGAAAGGAAGGGTTAGAAAGCCAGTGGTAAATTTTAATGACGCTCATCTCAACCATTTTTAATGAAAAATGTTAAAAGTGTTGGAGTTAACTGCATGTGTTAGGCTAAAGACTTCACTGTTTGCCTAGCTTGCTTTGACAAATGTACACTTCAACAAGGGTCATTTACTCAGCAAGGTATTAGTCCTACCCCTTCTCACTGAGTAATTCTTGAAAATTCTTTATTACATTTTAGTCTGCTGGATTATTTTAAAGATACTGCTACTTTGTGTAGACTGTAAGTGGCTAGTCTTCAGTGGCACAGTATTAAATCATAAATTAAAGTTCTTATGCATGGAATGAAGTGCTAAACACTACAGCAAAGGTGGGAATGTAGATCTACAGTATTACAGGCTACTTGTACAGAATTTCCACTACAATTAGTGGAACTTAAGTACAGAAAAAAAAAATTAAAATGCTTTTGCGTTGAAAAGAACCAACTTCTTTAAGTTTATGTCTGTAATTTATTGACACTTCTCTCCTAAATCTCCTAACGTGTTATGTGCCTTTCTTGTTTCAACTTTATCTTAATGGTATTACTACTTGGGAAATAAAACAGAAGGAAAAATGGGACGCTTAAATGCTATTGTAAATACTCCAGTAAATCAATTAAACCCTTTTTTAAACTGTTACCTGTAATTATTGTAATTTTCAGATACTTGCTGTTTTTCACAAAGGTCCACCTCTTGAAATGGATTAATTTTATGGTCATCTAAACTATAAACTAAAAACACTTCCAAGTTGAGGTTTTTTCACTTTTGCAATGAAGTATGAAACATGAAGCAGGAAAACCCAGATGTAACCGAAGGAGAAGTAAAAATAAACACATAATGCACTCCCACTTGATTTCAAAACTGCAGTGCTTTTGAAATTTTAATTCTTTTGTCAGTCCTGACTTAATGTGTTCTGAGCACTTGGGGTTGACAATACTTCAATAGTAAGTTTAGAAAGATTATTGAATTCATAGCCTTTTCTCCAAGGCAAAAAATATTTGCTACGTTTCTTAAGTTATTATACCTGTAATGCGGATTGGGGCCTTAATGGTGGAAAATGTTTTGAGGTTCTAACAAGCATTGGTCTGCAGCACAGACATCACAGATTTCCTGACAGCAAAACGGTGCAAGGGTTTTTTTTAAAAATAAAATTAAAAAAACATATGTGCTCTTAGTAAATTACCTGTTTGCAACATTACTTTTTGATCAGCTCTGTGTGTGATCCGGTGGATGGCACGCTTCCCCTGCCACTATAGCTGTACACGTTCCCTGAAATAGCACCAGTGTGATTCATGTTTCTGGTTGGATGTGTGAAAGTTTGATAGAGATGCAAAACTGAGAGAGTTTTTCTGAATGTTAAAAAAGAATCGTGCTCTGAAATATGGAAAAGATCAGGTTAAATTTGGCTCAAACTTTAAGGGTTTTTGTAGACTAAGAATGATGGTCTCGTGTATGGATGGGGAAGGTCTACAGCAAAACCGAACCGAATAACTTCATGTTTGTTAGAAATCTTAAGTGGTGAAATGTTACTAGCAGGAGAGTTCTCAGCGTTGCAGATCTGCCAGCAATATTTGCTTGTCACGTAGCACTGTCTCATTTTGGTATTTTTACCAATTCAAATGGTAGTCAACAGTAGCTAAAAATACGTAGAAATTTCTCTGAGTAAGCAGTTGCCTTAGTTAACTTTTATATAGGCATAGATGAAAAGGGAAGTAGTTTGTGCAACTGTGAATGTGTAGACAGGCAATACACGTGACCATTTATGCATTTCAGTATAATACACGCTGCAAAAACTTTTCTGAAAGCTAAAGTAGTAAATGAAAGAAATACTGAGTAAATAAAATTTAAACTAAACTATTGAAATTGCCCCAACAAATCAAGTACTTAAAAGTGGTGAAAACACGCAAATACCACAGATGCACTTTTGAAGGAGAAAATTTGTAGTTGTTTAATCACAATTTTCAGTCTATCTGTTGGTGATCTACTCAATATGGACTTGATCTTACAGGCTGCTGATGGATGAGCAGCATTGTGTTAAATGCTGTTGTGTTGCCCGGATAAAAGGAAGTATCTCTATTTTCAGACTAACTGAAAGGAAAAAAGGTAATCTCAAATTTACTGCATGGGTCAAATGCTGATGGGACACCTGACTTAAACTGTACTTAAAACATTGGACTTAAAACTGTTTTAACTACAGTAGTGTCTAACAAAACTGGGGGAAAAAAAGAATAAAAGCTAGTGAGAGACAGGTTTTGAGATTGTTTACATATAAAGGGCTTTCAAATGCAGTTGAGTATCAGTTCCTGTTGCTGGCAGTAACATGATAGCATTTGAAACTCTTTGGGGAGTGTATGATTCTTGGTTAATATTATGAAAGTGTTTATTAGGCTGAGCTGCTACTATTTCTGCATTTTGAACCTTAACGTAAGATCTACCTTACCCAGAATCTTGTTGCAAACAGAGGATAATTGAAGTTGTGTAGGAAAAAGTAGAAGAAATGGAGTGTATAGATGTTCCTGCGTGTACTGTTAATTCTTGATCTTGGTGCTTCCGAAGCTACCAGGATCACTATCTTTAGGAGTGACTGATGCACAGAGCTGGGGCAATGTCTGCTGCTGAGCTGAGATCTGCCTAACACTGTTTAGAGAAGAGGGAGGATAGTCCCCATACCTCTTACCAAGAGGCAAAAGTATAGTCTGTGGATATTTGGAGTAGCAGTGTTCAAACATGTTACACGGTCCTGTTCCTGCTTACCCTTGTCCTTATCTAGCTTGTGTGCAGAGCGGGGAAACTGTAGGCCGGGAAGAGTTCTCTTCCTTCTATGAGACTCCTTTGCACATGTTGGAGAACAGTATGAAAGCTGGAGGAATTCTTGCAGTCCTGCTGAAGGAGAGGCGGGGGGGGGAAAAGATGATGAAAGAAAATGTGGACTCAAGGAGTGAGGAAAACCTGATCATTTTGGGCGGGGTAACCCCCTCTCTAGGGGGCTTTCAGCATTGTCACAGGCGACTTCTGTTTCACATACATATCCCCTTAGGTGCAGTTACTGTGCAGTTTGTTTCCATCATTTGCTGACTCGGGAGTACTGAGTACTGCTGCTGTTCGCACTTGATTTGTAATTTTAAGGCTTTTTCGTAAGTATTTTATTTCAGTTTGTTGAGCACAAACTTCAGTGACTTAAGTCATGTGCTCTGCTGGGGACTGCTGGTCCTGAGTTCCCCGGCATAAATAGCAGTGCCCTGAGATTACAGTATGGTTTCTTGGAATTAAACTTCTTCCTGTCTTATTTCATCCTTCATCAAGTTATTCTAGTGTTAGTTTACGAAGTCAAAATAGATTTATTTGGTTTTAATGCTAGCAAGTTTAGCTAGATTTATAAGACAATAACTAGTAAGCCTGTCTGTGAATGAGAACCTTAGAATATTGTGTTTGATCTGTTAGCTCTATTTTAATAAGTCCGGGCTCATTCTTCACTTTGCTTTAGGAAAATGAAATAACGTCACAGTTTTTGCTTCGAGAGGTTGCTAAGCTATTACAGAACCCCCCTGGCTTTCCTTTGGAATTCGCTGTGCTTAGCACTTATGAAAGTGGAGTTGTGTGTCCTTAATCCAGGTATTTGTGTCATGTTTGCAGCACTATACAGAAATTACAGTACATATTTGTGATAGCATGAGTTTCCCCTTATTGTTTAAGTATATCCTCTCATTTTGCCAAAATATGCTAATTAAGCTTTAAAGCTGTTTTTTTAGTGATCTTTTTTAAAGTTTGTGCTAACCAGCTGCAGCCAAGTTCATATCACGATCAATTTACTTATTTATAGAAGAAAATATATAGACATTGAATTTATTTTTTTTTCATTTGCCAAAGAGTTCTTGACTTTAAAGTCTCATGGTTTCTGCCTCCAACTGAACATTGAAATTTTGCATAATTACCTACAAACATTAGCATATAAACATCTAAAAACTAAGGTTGAAAAGTTTGGTGCTCATTACTTAAGAATTTTCCATCTGTGTGACATCATGTGTGTGTATTATGATAGTCCTTAATTATACGATCTTTTTTTTTCAATGCATGATCCTTCAGTTTGAGATGGATACTACTCATGGAATTAAAAAAAAAGAGAGGTTATGCCTCTGCATCTACATAATGTTTAAATGTTTATCTGAAGATAGTTTTTTTAATTTTTTTTTTCTTACAGGCTTTTGTAGAGTTGTCATTAGGAGAGTATCTGAATGTTCATACTAAGGAGTTCCGAAAATTCTGGTAGTGTTATCATCACTATAATGCTGAGAAAGCTAAGGCACAGAGGAATTCAGTAGAAGAATGGCTGCTAATTTGGGGTGGTGTTCTTTTAATCAAAGCACAGTTTCAATGGATATGATTTACAAGTTATTCAAGAGTAGATGTAATTTAGCAATGAGTGCTACCTGTAACTTTAGAGCCACGTTAAACTCCTCCATAGCCTTTTTCATAAGTTTGTGTGTACATGCTATAGTCCTACCTGCATTACTAGGGCTTTCTAGCACAAGGTTATTGTGATGCTCTGTTTTTTTAAAATGTTTACAGTACTCAGAAGCTGCAGTGGAGAAGGCCAGGTGCCTACAGTAGTTACTTGCTTTTAGTTTCCCGAGACTCCAATTTGGAACTCAGAATGAGAGAAACACTTTGTTAGCGGCCACCAGTTCCCTGTCAGAAACTCGCTGCTCTGTGTGAATCCTGAATAAAGGCAGGAATATAAATGGGGCATACCCAACAGAGTGCATTTGCTGCAGCCCCCCAGCATCGCCCATCCCGCCTCTTTTCCCCCCAAGGCCTGCTGCTGCTGCTGACTTTCCAGTGGCCTGGGTGCCAGAAGAGGGAGCACGGAGCACAGCGGAGCCCCAGCCTTAACTGCAGTCCCCACTGCTGCCTCAGGTAGGGGTAACTGCAAGGACCAACCTGCAGCATTGCTAATGCCACAGAATTTTCAGAAAACCCAGCTTCGAACTCTTGATTTTTTTATTTTTATTTTTTTTTGTTATAGTTTTTGCTGTGCATTTGCAGCTTGAGGTTCAAAAACTTACTGCTTTATGATAATGTTCAATAGGAAAACTGCCTGAAAGGCATATCCCTGATTCAAATCTACTCTGCCACTAAATTTCAAATTCTCTCTTCAGAGTAAAGACCTTTTCAAGTATATTAAGAGGGCTTTTTCTGTACTTGAGTAAAAATGGGAGTTCTTTTCTCTTCCAGTTTCACACTTAGATTCCTGTTGAAAACTTCTTTTGAACACCAGCTTGAGGCAGACACCTGGCCTGGAAAACTTCATCCCAAGTAGTTTTAAGTTCAGAAAAAGCAGCGTATCTTCAGCTGTTTTTTCTTACAAGGTGTCTTGGAACCTGAAGTGCTATCGAAATTCAATCCTGAAAACATACCATAGTAGCTATTTGTCTCTGGTTGCATTTATAGTCACTATATGTGATGTCTTTGCAAATAATATCTGTAGACTGGACTCAAGTGCAGAAAGTCAGCTGTCCTGCAGTATGCTCACCTCATTGCAATATAATGCTAATTAGTTAGAATAACACTGCCCAATATCGAGTCAATATGTAAAAGAAAGTTACCAAGTCCTATCCAAGTTGTAAAAAATAATCCTTACAGTGGTGATTTTGCCATTGGTTTCCTCCAAGGGGTTTAGAGCTCTGAGTAGCTGAAGCAATCGTGTTGTGTTAGGTACATTAATTAAGCCCTCAGTAGTATCTGAAGTGTATCCCTTTGCTAGGCAGTGCTGTGATCACCACGTTCAGCCCTAACTTGTTACAGGATCTCAATCCAAGACTGGAGCATATTCGTCAACAACTATCTGGATATCCTGGGAGAATTCCCAAGGGATTACTTGCTTTGCTAATCTCTGCTCCAGGGTTTCTGGTGGCTTCGTTGCTAACAAAGGCTTTGCGTGGTAAATATTGCCTGCTATTTTTTTTGTTTGTTTGTTTAAGTCTTGTTATTTGTTTAATTTTTAAGAAGGGATGGCCTGATAGATGGCTAGTGAGCATGATGGTTTTTTTGTCCTCATTGGCTTCAGTTAGGTGAGAATGACAGACGAGCTTTACACAGCTGTTTGCTTTATTTGTCCTTACGCTGTCCCCATCCCATCCATACAGAATGTTTGAGACGTCCCTTGTAGCAATATAATTAGAACACAGAGGGCTGCTCCATGGTCACATGCCTCTTATTTGCGGGGTGGCACCAAAAAAAACCCCCCAAACCAAACCAAAAACCACAAAACCCCCACGCCGCTGACATTGAAAGGAAAGGTTTAACGGTCACAAAAATTCCAGGTTTCCCAACCTTTGAACTTGCGTAGTTGATGAGTGGGAAAGGGATCAAACCTTGGTGGTAAACTGATCCCAAAGAAAGACAGTAGGAGCCTTGAGGTAAGACAACGGCAAATTTCTGGTTTCATACTTAAAGTTAGGAGTGGCAAATGACTTCAGTCATCTACTTTACCATAGTTACTTCTCTTTTTTTTTTTTTTTTTTTTTTTTAATGTATAAGACCTTATTTCTCAAAAGATGTGCTAGATTTGTGAATTCTTGCCTAGCACCCTTTTGCTGTGCAGAACTGAAACAAAACAAGTATCTGAACTCTGTTCGTCAATTGTATTTTGCACACTGTGTAAAGAACCCAGATTTGGGACAATGTGATTGAGGTATAGGGTAGACTTTCTGCTTCCTTTTGCATGATCTTCATAAGCACGATTACTGTAGAATTGAAAGATTTATGACTTGAAGTTAATAATTTTGTTCTATACATTAAAAAAAAATCTTCATTAAATACTCCACTTGGTATTTGGATGTTATACTGAATATTTGTTATAGTAAAGGGTCACCAAAAGGCTGCTTTTTGGTGCTCCTCTGGTCCCACAGAAGATCCAGGACGGAAAACTTGGGTTTTGTTTGTCCTTGTTGGTTTCAGTGGCATGTTGCAATTCCTAGGTACGGAAGCCAGTGAAGCTGACTGCTTCTGTATGCCTGCAACTGGTTCAGTGCCAGCTGGAGAGAAACATGCAGTTTTCAAACAAATCGTTGAAGCAGTTTCAGTACTCAACATCTTTTCGTGGAGAGTGAGGGGATGTGGTGTTTGCAATTTTTTGAAGGAAAGAATTGGCAGGATTTTAGATGGCCCTTAGGTAGTTCAGCAGATCTTCCCCTGCCTCTGTGGATAACAAAACTCCACCACAAATGATATGTTATGCAGTCACTGGCCGTCCAAAAAGCTCTTGTGTACATTTCAAGACCACAGCTCTCCAGGTGTCTTAAAAATGGGTTGTCCTGCCTGATGACGGAGCTTCTCTTAAGTTTCCGCTTTGCCCAGTGCCACAGCTGAGTGCTGGTCACTGGATGTTAGGAACAAATTTAAAAATTGGCAAAAGCAACCTATCACCAAACATATTTTGGGTTAATTTGTTTGTTGCCTTAGTAAAGCTTGCTGATCTTAAATAGGGAAGAGCAACACATGTTAAAATCTACAGCTTTGTAGATGCAAGTTAGGTTACGGGAAGCTTGAGATTTGGAAAAGAAGTAGTAAATAGGCAGGTATGTGAGCCTGGGTGTGGTAGGAGAGACCACTGCAGGCCAGCTATCTAGGGGTGGCACATTTTGAATGTAAACTATCAAATGCAGCACGGTACCAGCCTCGCTGAGTGCACCATTCTTTGTGCTGGTGCCCTCTGCATATCAGTCAGAGAACAGGAGCTCTTCAAGTCACAGTTCCCGTAGCTTCTTTCAGGACCTGAACTCAAATACCTAATAGAACAGGGGTTTGTTTGGGTCTCCATGTAACTCTGTTGAAACTGGAGTCCAGGAGTTGAGCAGCATTCCCCAGAAAATGTTGGATCATCTCTCAAAACCAGAGTCCTACTGTTCTTTGTAATGTCTCACAGATGCTAAAAGTAGTCAGGACTTAAGTACTGATAAATAGCTCTCTTTATCATGCTTTGCTCTTGTCAAAATTAATTGGACAAAGCTGCTGCCAATTCACTGCTGAAAGACAGTTAAGCAAAGATACTTGCAAAGAAACTCACCAGTAGAGTTCATATTCTGCAACAGTGCTGCCAATTAATTTTTAGTAAGGGTTTGCTATTTTAAAATACTTCATATGTATCTTGATCTCTAAAAAATGACTTTTCAGCATTTTTGTAGAGGTGGAAGAAAGTAGATTGTTAATATGAAAATGCAATCTTCTGTCTGAATATAAGAATACAAGTTACAGTTTGGATGTATATAACTTCACAGTGTTTGATCCCAGAATTTAGCCATCCTAAGCACTCTTCCTTATATTCCATGGTGTAGCACTTAGGCAAGAAATAAGGGGGGGTGTAGATGAGATGGGGAAATTGCAAGCAGCTGATACTTGTGTTCTTCCTTTCCACATCCACCGCTTCTTGAAGTACACTGTAATTTCAGGACAACTTAGCAGTGGTTTGCACATTGTTATGTTGTTTAAAAAAACATTTTATACTTTGCAGTAGTTACTTAACTCACAGACGTGAACAATAAAGTTCTGTTGTTTGAACTGCCTAATTGTAATGAAAGGAGAAGTATGAGCTATGCAAACAGATTTTATTGAAGTATAAAACCAGCCAGCAATTTACACAATCTACAGAAATGATATGTCGTTACCGCAAACTAGCTACTACAGGAAGTAGCTCTTGAATTGTGTGCCAGATTATGTATTAACTTGAGACTCTGCTTACCCCAATACATAAAAATTAATTGGGGACAAAATATTCCATGCACTTTTAAGAGCCCCTTAAACCTTTGGGGAGGAAAGTTGTCTGTTTTACACCTCCTTATTCTTTTATTGGACAAGTTTTGATGTAAAAGCTCAAATCTCAAAACGTGGAATATAATATGATTTAGGAGAGAATTGTTTCATGGGACCAGCTCTGAGTCAAGAAGATCTGCATGCACAGTACTTGTATCTCTTTTTGAACAATGTGGGTCTCGTGGTGCTGTTTTGTTCTAGGAACATCTGACATTTTGGGCAAATCTCTCATGCTGAATACCTGTAGGTAAATAATTTACATAATGATGTCACTAACCTAATCCAGTAATTGACTTGCCCAACTAGTAGCTCCTGAATTGTTAGCAGTCTGACTAGCTAGTTTCTGAACAGCAGTAATAACTTGATCTTGTGGTAGAGTGGCTCTGTACAGTTACACACTAAATACTCAAACCAACAGCAAGTTCTGGAACCACTGCTAGTGGTTATGTAACAACAAATTGTTCCACAGTTAGTTTAATATAGCTTAAATTGGTGCTGATTCCAAACAGAAGCATATCATCCACCTTCATGCTCTTCTTCCTTCCTCTTGGCATTCACTTTCACACAGCTATACTGCAATATGGGTAAAGATTAATTCAGCTGAGAGTTTACAAGACAAAAAGTTTATCTTTTAAAGGGACTTGTTACCTAAGAAGATTGACTATGTGAAGGGCAATGTCAGAGCAAGAGAAGGTAGAATTAAGCATCAAGGAAAGCCAGGGCTCCCTCTTACTCTATTCCACCTTCAAAGGCTCCAGCATCCACACCAGTCAGGTACCATCAGCAGGACAAAACATTGTCCTTCTTATTCACAGGACTGAAGGACTCAACAAAACCTGAAGTCAAAGCAATTGCTGCCAATTCTTTTTTTGCTGTTTAAAAAGATGATGAAGTGGTGGGTCTTCTAATAAATATTCTGTCTAGTTTGCTTAGCCCCGTTGCCACAGACATTTTGAAAGGGGTGCACCTGGCTGAGTAGTTAACTGTGCTGTACTTCTTTTTCAGGGCACGTGGGGTACAACTGTCATCTTGTGGTATTTGCAAGAAAACAGAAATAGAAAACTAACTTTCATTTTACATGCAGCATGTCCATGTGTGATGGACACAGACGATACAGAAATTAGTTCGAAAAAGCATTTTGGCTGATAACAACCCTGTTATGTTTTCCTTCTGTTGCCTACTCTCAGCCTGTGTGCCCCAAAACATTGCATTGCATCCAAAGACTTAGAATTTGGAGTCTGCAAGCCTTGGGGATGGAGGGATGATGAGCCTAAGTATCCATGAAGACGGATTTGAAAATAAGTTTCTCTCCTTCAGTCATGAAGAATCTAATAACCTTTCAGATCATGGCATATCTTTATTTAGATTTTCTATACCTATATCCTTTTTTTTTTTTATCGTTGTTTTTCCGTGGTCAAATTTTAGGCTAAATGCATATATGACATAAATTCCACATCTAAACTGGTGCAAATACAGGATATTGCTACACTTCTTGCATGTCTTCATATAGATGAGATGGAGATAGAGGACACATAGCACAGGCCTGGTTTGGGTAAGATTAATGTTTTCAATCAGCATTAGAACTAAGCACTGAAGTGCTAAGCACTGCCATGTCTACCATTGAATCTCCAAACTGATGACCTCCTGTAGACCCATTGATTTTATTTTCAGGTAAATCTTGTCCATTTTAGCCTTCTTTCCGGCTTCCACTTCCTCTACCTCTACTAGAGATACAGTATATCATTCTGGAGATTCGTGACTCCTCCATATATATGGAGGGGAGAATGAATTTGCAATTAATCATAAATTATGATTTTATGTTATAAACAGTAAAGTTAAGCAACTGAAAATAAGTGCAGACTTTTAACAGGTGTTTTTTAATTAGAAACCTTCCGCTTCCCCAAGTCAATTGTTTCAAACCTGTCCTATGCTTTAGAAAAGCAAAGGGAGAGTAGCTCTTCTAACAGCTCACAGTGGAAGTTTCACCACTCTAGTGAAACAGAAGAGGCTTGGGCTGGATCCCAGAGTAATGCAGCATTGTCAGCCTCACCATCTCCTGTCAAACAGCTAGGTGCTTGGCTTCTGCAGAATGACCCAACAGCTCATCATGTGTTACAGTCCTAGTATAGGTATGACCCTTGAATTGCTTGAAAGCCTTGGGAGGCTCCAGGTGGACAAGTCAAATGACTCTGCATATGAAGTAAGAAGAAATGTCATGCAGTTTAGACCTTGAGACAGGTTCAGAGTAGTCAAAGTTAACTAAAGTTAATATTCTTTAATGTAAAACCTTTTTTTCTCACAATAAGATGTTGTAGAAAGTAATCTTTATTATGTGAACAAGAGCAAAGGAGAATGAAAGTCTGGAATGGAAATGAAGGGTTTATACCTCTTTTTAAAAGTGAAAAATTCAGCTTTTAGCTACAAAGTCCATACTTTTCAAGCCCAAATGTTGTACTTCGCACACAACTGAGAAACACTATCTAAAGCATTTGATGTTATGATAGAATTTCTCTTTCACTTAAGTGCAATTTCCTTCTTAACCAGGTCCTGGCTCAGCATTTCCTGTAAAATCAAAGGACCCAGGTACTTCAGAATCGCTGTGACTGAACTGGGAGGGCAGCATCATGTTTTTCTCTTAAATGTAGTCATTGATGCCTCACGTGCCCTTGAATCCATTAAAATTGTTCATTTCACTTACAGTGCTGAAAATCCTTTTAATTATATTTTCTCCAAATAGCTTCTTGAAGTTTTATCTGTTTATAATGCTAGAAAACATTCAGAAACAGCTTATTATTAATTGTGGAGACATTGTTACATTAAACTTGATTCTTTAACTGACACCAAACTCTGTTTTCACAAATATTGTATTTCCTGTTTCAAGTGAACTTACCTATAACCTAAAACCATGTCTTAACTTTATGTTTGTGGAATCTTCAATAACATCATGAGGTTACTCATATATAAAGCTGTGCACACAGATAACTGACAGATCTTGATTTAAGAGTGCAAACGCTTCCTGGTAGAGAGTCTATTTGTTATCTGTGGGACCTATGATTCTCAATAAAATGTGACATACTGATTGGAGAATCTAAGGGTTACCACAATTTTTTTTTTTTTAAAAAAAAGGGGGGGTAATTTTTTCTTATATTATTATTTACAACTGAAGTTATCCATAAAATGAAGTTTGAAGGAAATTATAGCACCTAGACTTAAAGTGCTTAACATGGTTTTACAGAACAATCAGAATTTTGAAATGGTCTGCCTCATGAACCTGGCTGTGTTTTTCAGTGCCACAGGGCCATACACAGCCTGTATTCCAGCTCCTTGCTACAAAGCCCAAATTTGATATCCTTTAACATTCAGGAATTACATTTGTTGATGAAAAGAACAAAGGTAATATTCTGCACTCGAAAAGCAATCCAGCTTCCAAAGGAATGGGATTTCTAGTCTGAAGGAAAAGGAAAATCTGAGCCCTGATGAAAAAGTTATCATCAGGGCTGCTCGATGTCTGGCTGGTAGGTGAAGAACTTTAAATATATTATCCCGTCCCAAATATTCCCAAAGCTTGGCTGTGATGCTTGCAGAAGCTGTCTAGTAGTCAGTCAGTAACAGAATCTGTGGTTTTAAGTTAGATGTCTAACCTACCTTGTTCAGAGGGGCAGGATAATTGCCGTGGCACAGAACTGCAAAACTCAGGAGTGAGAGGGACCGCTCGGTCTAGTGAAAAAATCTTGTGCAAAAGAGGGCCTTGGAGCTTTTTCAAGCAGAAAAAGCCGTCTGTAGGTGCCTATTTTACTTGGGATTTATAGCCTACAATGCTATCCTGATCAGTGTTTTATGTCCTTTCATTTAAAATATGATGAAGAATCCTTTTCAGGAGGAAGAGTTGTCATCCTCCTGCTTAAAATACATTAGCTGGGTAGTTACAGCCTTCACTGTAGAAAAGCCAGGTTCTATTTTAAGTGATAGCCCATATCTGTATTCACCTTGTAGGATGTCGGCAGGCCCTATTACTTGAACTTGAGATTTTCCCCTTTTGTGTAGGCTATGACGAAGGGAGCATCCCACACAAGTTTCTCTCAGGGGCAGTGCTGGGGTGGAGCGGCCTGCTACAGTGAATTTCAAACAGGTAGTGGTTTTCTGTTTATTTAGACACTCGAGATGTATATGTGCCTCTATAAGTCTTCTCCAAAGACTACTTTTCACTTGGCATGACTTATAAAGGCTGGATGCTATCATCTCCTGTGCAAACCGGGAGCCTTAACTGCCTTAGAAGATGATGTATTTCTGATAAATGTTCAATTCATCATTATTTTAGAACAAGAAGAGATCAGGAGCTTGAATAGCAGAATGACAGATTCAGAAGGTTATGAAGACATCATTACATTCAGAAGTCTGTGGCCACATTAAATAGTTAGAAGCTGTGAACTGGCAAAAGCCTTTGTTACTGAATCAATGAGTCCATTTCTCCTAAGTTGTCCCCTCTCAAGGAAGCAACTCTAACCCTCACTGTATCAAAACTTCTTGGACACATGAGATTAGTAAGGAAGCTCGCTCTCGAGTGAAATGTGGCAACAGGAAGTCGTTTTCAGCACCGTTTCACCTGGTATAAATGTACATGAAGTGACTGCAACCATGCTATCTTTATAAGCTTTGGCACCGATTAGTCTCGGAGTACCATGTCTTCCTTGGACACTGGTGAGTGAATAGGACTCAAAATGGATAGAACTGCTCTCATCATCTCCTTAGCCAGCACCAACAATCTGACAATGTCCCTTTCGTTGCCTTGTCCACACTAAGCCTTGTTAAAGGTGATGAAGGTAGCACCTGTCACAACAGGCCTTGACACTACAACATTTCTAACCTCCTCACACTTGTATCACATTCTCTTCAGGATGTTACACGCCCTTTGCATCAGGGCCACAGTATTCCTCAACACTACAGCTGTGTTAAAGGAGTCTTCTCCCTGAGATTCCCTGAGGCAGGTGATAAGGCTATTCATATTGTGAAGGCCGAGTGAGATTTCTGCTGTCAAGACAGTAAAAGTATAATCCCTTATTCTAGGGAACAGCAATTTCCAGACACATGTCAGCACTTGAAGCATAGATTAAGTGTAGAAAAATCCAATTACAATTTCTTAACACAGGTGATTGGTGAGTCAACTAGGAAAGGTGCTCTGCTGGACCTTTTGTTCGGGAGCAACTGTCTGGGGTGTGGAGGTTGAGGGCAGCTTTGGCTTCCGTCCTGAAACCGTATAGTTAAAAATCCTGAGATAAAGGAACGAAACAAAGAGTAAAATTGCCAGCGTTCACTTCTGGAGAGCAAATTTCACCTTGTTTGGGGATCTGCTGGGCAGGATCACATGGGAGACAATTAGCTGGCCCTGGGACAGCTAGTTGATCTTCAAGAACAGCCTCCTCAAAACATAGCATTGTTCCGTTACAATTCACAGAAAAATGAATGAAAATGGTATGAGGGCAGTGTAGATGAGCAGAACACTCACGACTGACCTCAAGTGCGAAAGAGAAGTATGCAGAAGGTAGAAACAGGTCCAGGACTACCTGGATGGAATATAGAGACATTGTCTGAGTCCTCAAGAGGGGAATTCAGGAAGCCAAAGCTCAACTGGTATTGCAAGAGCAAGGGATGTGAAGGACAACAGAAAAGGCTTTATTAAATATATTGGCAACAAAAAGGCAGCCTATGGAAAATGTGGGCCAAGTACCCTGTGTGGCAGGGGGACCTACTGACAAAGACATGGACAAAGGTGAGATATTCAATTCCTATTCTGCTTTTTATTGTTTAGTTTTACTTTTTTATTGGTAAAGTTTACCCTCAGTTCTAAACCTAACCACGGTCTGAGGGAGTGAAGTAGTAGCCACAGTAGAGAGAGACTAAACACTTAACCTGGTTGGACAGACACAAGTTCATGGAAGCAGATGGGATGCATCCAAGGGTGCTGAGAAAGCTAGCTGATGTCACTGTAAGTCTGCTCCCCATCTGCTTCGGTACATTATAGTGGTTGAGAAGGTCCCTGGTGTACAGAAGAAAAAAGCAAATGTCATACTTATCTTCAAGAAGGTTGAGGAAGAACATCCAAGAAACTACAAGCTCAGCAGTCTAGCCTCAATCTCCTTGAAGATTTTTCCTGCTGGAAACCATTTTTGAACTCATAAAGTACAAAAAGGTGATTAGAAATAGGCAGCATGAAACTCACCAAGGGCAAATTGTCCCTGATCAACCTGATTGGTTGATCATGGTAAGATGACTGGTTAGTTCTGTTGACAAGGGAAGGGTAGTGAGTATTGTTTACCTTGACTTTAGCAACGCTTTTCCCAAGATGTTTGATAGTATCCTACCAGTCAAAATAGTTAAGATATGGACAGGATAAGCAAATGGTAACGTGAATGGAAAACTGACTCAACTACCAGGCTAAACAGGTTGTGATTGGCAGTACAAAGTCCATCTGACAGCTGGTTGCTAGTGGCAATCCCCCTCAGGGACAGATTCTGGGACCAATGCTGTTTGGTGTCTTCAGTGTTAATAATCTGGACTATGGGAGAGAATGCATTATCAGCAAATTTATGGATGATACCAGCCTGCAGGGGAGCAGTTGCTGGAGAGCAGGGCTGTTACTCAGAAGAATCAGGACAGGCTGGAAGAATGGGCTGACAAAAACCTCATGGAAGTGAGAGGTCCTGTGTTGGGCATGGAATAACACCCTCCCGTTTGCACGTGCTGGATGTCAATTGACTAGATAGCAGCTTTGCAGAAAGGGACCGGGGTCCTGGTGGACATACTGAGTGTGACTTAACAGTTGGGACAAACAAGGTCAACTTCATGCTGGATTATATTAGCAAGATGTAACCAGCAGGTCCAGGGAACTAATGATTCCCCTTTATCTGGCACTGGTAAGACTGCTTTAGAAGTACTGTTTTTTGCTGACCAGCACAAGACCTTGACATACTGTTGTGAATGCAGCAGAGTATCACTAAGATTACAGAGGCTGGAGTACAAGGATATGAGGAAAGAGTGGTGGGGTGAATATAGAGAAGAGATCTAGACTCTCCTTGGAGGTGTATGGTGATAGGGGAAGAGATAATGGACACAATTATTAGTGCCTCGAGAAAAGGAGACTCAAAGGAGACCTTACTGCTCTCTACAACTACTTGAAAGGAGGTTGTAGCAAAGTGGAGGTCAGCCTGTTCTCCCAAGTAACAAGCAATAAGATGAGAGGAAATTATGATGACTTGATGATCTTAAAGGTCTCCTCTAACCAAAACAGTTCTACAATTCTATGAATCTCAGTTGCAATACAGGAAATTCTGCATGTAAGGAAAAATATTTTCACTGTTAGGATGGTCAAATGCTGGAATGGTTTTTCAATAGATACTGTGAAATCTCAGTCCTTGGAGATACTCAAAACCTCTCTGAGCGACCCACTTTAGTTGGAGCTGATTTGAATGAGAAGTTGAACTAGCTGACCTCCAGGGATCACTTCCAACCTGTCCATCAGAAGGGAAAGACAGAGACCAGTGGATGGCAACAGTTTGCCACTGCAAATCTGCTAGGACCCTTACTGTCCTCAGAGAGCTTGAGCGTCAAAGGTGGGGCACCTACACATTTCAACACTGAAGGATGGCCGCTGAGTTTTGATTTTAAGGGCTGCCACTTTCAGTGTAGATCCCTAAATCTGTCCAAATCTCTTTTTGATCCTGGCTCTTAATACTGAACTTTTGAAAACATGGATCTATTTTCAAAGAGTGCACATTTCTCTACGGACGATATGAAACCACGAAGAGGATGATTAACCAGGTTTTCTTTGAAGGACATTTTCCTTCCTATAGTGCTAAAATGAGATAGGAGACAATAGAAGGTGACAGATGTTTTGGAGTGACCTTGTTTTCAGGACTGTAAATTGTTGTTTTCCTGTGTGGATTTCTTACCTGCTTAATAGTTAATGCATACTTGACTGTAAATAGTTAATGTACATGACTGCGACCAGCAACTTTTTGGAGTTAGATCGTAGTTGTCTTCTAACTAGCGTTAATTCCCATTTCCAAACTCTGCTTAACTTTGGCATTAGCAAAACCATATAGGGATGTGATGTTGCTGCACTCACAGTGTTGTTCAGGGCTGTATGTGGAGCTATGCATTGCAAGAAGAATTGTATAAAATAAAAAGCTGACTTAGGTTATTATCTTTCTGTTAAAAAGTAGGCACGTTCTAAACATAGTACTTGGGGAAAATGTCATCTATCTCTTTATGACTGTGATCAAATTCTATACATTTTGTAAGAAATACTATGAACCTACTTTAAGTCTCACTAAAAATTTAGTATGCGTGATGCATATTATAATGGGATATATGATTTTTCCTTCTTCTAGTGTAATCATTCACAGTTTTGCAAAATTGATAGGGATCTCTGGTTTGGCAGCAGCTTCCGCAGGTATAGGTAATAGGACAAATAGAAGGGAGTGGATAATCACAACTCTTATCTTAAAGAAAAACATCCAGCATATAACCTGTGATAACTGGATAACTGGATAACTGTGATAACCTGTGTTTTGTCTTAAATCTAGCATTTCATCATTAGTTTGATAATACCTCTCTCGTGTGACAAAATAGTTAGAATATAAACCCTCTTCTCTTTTCCTCCGTGTATGTTGTGAACATACACTGGCTTATATTTTATTAGACATATGTGAAAAGGGAAAATGAAATTTGACAAATGGGGAAAGAAAAATATTTATCAGCTTTCACTACTTGGATTAAAGTATGGCATGCTCTGTAAGAAAAATTATGTGACTGTTCAGTTTTGTTTTAGAAGAGGTTCTGTGATCCAAAACCCATAACATATTCAGCACATACAATAAAAGCGTCACTCACGTGCTGGTCACAAGAATATGCTTCTACAGAAGAAGTTGTAACTAAAGAGTCTCTTTCCCCTTAGTTAAGAAAATAATTTCCATTTAAATATCTTTGACATTTCAAGTTCTTCATCTTTATATAAGTGATAGTTTAAAGCCTATGATATAATCTTATAACTATCAAACATACAATCTTCCTAATGTGCCAGGACTTTGATTTCATAAAAATACTTTGTTGGTTCATGGTGAATATTCATAAATTATATATATATGTGGTATGTATATGCACACTATAAAACATAACTGTAAAAAAACCCCAATATCTCTATACTTATGAAAAATTTTAAAAACTAGAATCATTCCTTTCTACCTTTTTTTTTTTTTTTCAGTAATTAATGCCTGGGTTGAACATATTATCTCAGTATGATTTATGCTGTGGTGATGTCTGTGTAGGATCATCAATAGTTCGTCTACAATGAGAAGTGGAAGATAGTCTATATGAGCTACTAGTTTACTTGATCATGTCCTGGAATATCCCTAGCCTTCAGTCAAACTCATCGAATTTCTCTCCTCTTTTAGAGTGGGTAGAGGCAGCTGATAGGCTGGGAGTCATAGTCAATGAGCTTATAGTCAAAACAGTCAATATTGTCCAGAAAGTGAGTCAACTCATTTTAAAGCAGGCATCTACTTTTCGTCAGATGAATCACTCTCTAGACTCCATTGATGTAGTTACGTCAAGGTAGATGAGATAGATCCCACCCTTACATTCCCTAGATGTTTCTGCTCACTTGTTCGAGAGCAAATCGAAGCACTTCAAAAAGAAGTTTGTAGTGCAGTTTGCATTGCATTTTAATTGTGACTGCTACTTTCTCAGCCTTACCAAGTAAGTCACCAGTTTAGCATTGCCAGCTATACTATACTATACACAAACTCTTCATGAACCATAGGGTGAGTCTCTGATGCATTCAGCATTTAAGTGCAAGAAGTTTCTTTGGTGTTCTTACTAAAAACTGTTCATAAAGAGCCATGTTTACACTTTAGAAAGCTTGCTTTTAAAATAAATCCAGAACTTTTAAATGAAGTTGGCTGACAGATTCTAAAAAATCTTACAAGTGTTGTAAGAACTGTATCAAAGCCATATCAGATAGAAATTCTGACTGAATGCCATTATATAATGTATGCTAAATTTTGTCTGTGAATTTGTTTACTGGCACGTGAACAGAGAGTCAGCCACATCCTATTGTCCTCGACCTCCTACCACGATGCCCCTTCTCAGGAAGAGAGAGAAATGTGGAAAGATTTGATCGAAGCTGCAAATATGCTTTAGAGAAAAGAGAGAGGGGAAAGGGAAGCCTGATGAGCAGCATACACAGGAAATGGAGAAGTAACGTGAACTTCTAAGCCCTTTGGCGTATTCCATGTTGCTTTCTCCAAACACTGTGCCCTTTTTGATCCCTGTCCCCCATCTCAACTGGATTGTATGTCTAGTGTGTAATCCTATGTCTTCCCTAGCAGATTGCTGGCAGTTGAGGGAAAATAATGAAAGAATAGGTGGCCCAGAGCAATCGTTGGCAGTTTGTAGGTCCTTATAGCAACCTCCAACACCATGTTTCATCACAGATGGTGTAGCCCTTAAAGGCCTTACCTTGCATGTTGGAAATGTGCCATGAACATGCAGAGGAGGTATGAGCAGATATCCTCCACTGATTCATGTTTGCTTTGCATGAAGAATAGAGGAAGAAATGAGCAGCAGCATGACATTGCAGGAATTGGTATTTTTGTTGTTAATCATCTCTGAAAGTAGCATGACATCTGGATGGGAACTACTCTTTCCTCCTGAGATTTGTCGACAGGCAGGTCATCACAGGGATACTTCCACCCCCACTTGCTCCAAGGCTGAAATCCTCGAGATGGGCTGTTTGTTCCTTTGCTCGGCAATTTGCTTGCCAATTGCGTAATTCTGGATACCCTTTGCCTACAGGAAGTCACAGTCCAGCTCAAGGTGCAAAGGCTTCCTTAGCAGTGTGGGAGGAGAAGTGGGAGTGGATTTCACAGAAAACTCTGATCAGGAAGCTGCCTGAGCAAGCCAGTGGGGAATGGCTGCATTCCAGAGGAGTTTCCTAATTGTTGTGCCACTGGGGCATGCTGGGGAGCATATCCAGGCCATTGCCAAACAGTCTTGTCTTCAGCTGCCTTTGCCTAAGCACTTGACAGAGGGGGTTGTGCTTGAAAGCTGTTTGTTGATCAGCCCTGCAGGTGAGGCAGGGAAGGAGCTTCCTGTTGTGGGAATCTCATTCAGGCTTGAGGGGTGAGGCCAGCAGGTTTCAAGCTCCGACAAAATAATGACGTTAGGATTCCTTGCCTTATGGCAAAAATTTGGATTCATAGGGATGTAAGTACTCCAGTACTAACAGGTGCCTCACTGGAGATGGTAAAGCTCTGCAGTGCCTTTGAACTGGTGCCAAATACAAACGTCTTGATATCTCTGCACTGTGCCCAAAATAACAGGCTAAAGCAGGTTTTATGCTTGCAGTGATATTTTTTCTCCATATGAATTCAGTAACCTGGTTTTGCACCTTTAAGAAGCTGACCTGCTATTTGCCTCTTCCTGACCTTTAATTAATTGCAATTTGAAAAATGTTGTACAATGTCCTTAATGTTGGCTTTATAGTAAGTAAACCTGACATCCTGCTTACATGGTGACATTCAGTAAAACTCAAACATTGATGATTTATCCCACATTTTTCATTGTCTTATATGCACTCAATATATTTAAATATTATTTCATTAAAACAATTTCTTACTGTGATTTAAGCAAAGCTTCATGGGTTCTTTGTCCACCATCTTGTCTACTTTAGAAATTTGTCCCATTCCCAGGAATAGATTTGAGAGCTAGAAAAAATGGCAGGGAATGTGAGATTGCATCTTCTTTGCTGACTGCCTGTCTATATCTGTATGGAATTAATTTTATGAAGACATTATCTTGCTTACACCAAGGAAATAATTTCATAGATAGAACACAATTATTAAATACAGTGTTTGAAAAGTAAGGACAAATTCAAATAGGAGAGGTGTCATAAATTTGAAATAGTGTAACTACTGAGAATATGTTCATCTTCAAAAGGTATTTCTGGCAGATATCACTGAAAGAGAGTCTGTGGTGTTAGATGTGAGACCAAAGTAGATAACCTAGTTGCTTCTTCTACCTCTGGAAACTTTGACTACATGTCCAACAAAGACCTAGAAAAGGAGAAAATTCTCATAGCAGAAAAGCTCTACCTTGCTGTGCTGTGTGTGGAGACACCACACTTCTGCTAGCTGGACATGGTGGAATGGCAGTTAACAGTAGACTACTGTTCTCACATGGGCTGCTTCAGTTGTGGTGGGACATCTGCATTTTCTGATGATATATTAATCTTGGGGCTGAGATGTCTTTTCTACCTTTTTTCACCAACTGTGTATTCATTTGCCCCAACTTCCCCAACTTTAGCCAGTCTGCTCTAATACATGTCCCTGTCTCTGTGTCCTGTTCCCATTCTCCTCAATTAGCCAATCCTAATTTAATTTACCAGATTGTTCATCTGGGCCCTAATCTCTTTGTTTAACAAGAACATGTCCTAGGAGCTCAAGGCTCCAGTCTTCTTGCCAATCACTTCCAGTTCCTCCAGTAACATGAGAGTCTTTAACTCTGTTCTTACCTAGCCAAACCAAGTAAATTTTCTCTTGCTCCCCATCCTATCGGTCTCTTTCTGCCCGCTCCATTCTCCATTCTGTATTAGCAGCCTTGTCTCCGGTCTTGCCTCTACTTATTTGTCCAGTCAGTCACTGCTTGCTCTGTAGAAAATCTCTTCATGAGATTTTATGCCTCTCCTGTTTTGTCTTCTTTCCCCTACCCTTCACTGATCACTTTATGTAGTGTCCTTTTAAGGGTCTAACTCTGCTAAAGAAAGGAAGGCAGCTGTGTTAAGTACCTAATGTTGGATAGTTGATGGTAGGAATAGCCTCCAAAGTTCCTCTATAATCACTAGAAAAGAAGTAGACTCCTTTGAAGCGGTGATTCATAATAACAAAGACAGCTGCTTGAAGTAGACAATGTGAATACCACTTAGTGCTAAAGTTATCAGACTAACTATAAGCAAGTATGACACTTCCTCGACAGACTGAGGCAGCTTCTTAAGGCTCATGTACTGCTGAAGTTTTACAGCGTTGTTCGTGAAATCTCCAGAATTCAACTTAACCTGAAATACCAAATGCCTCTACAAATAGTGATGGTATAAAATGTTGTCTGCTAGAGAAGTTCTTCAAATTAATGAAAATACAAATGCCTCTACACTCTTATTTATGACCAAAATCCTAGAGTCACTATCGTAACTCTTTGCAGTGGAATTGGTATCGTCATTGGTGATATAAGTAGTAGTCCTCCAGGAATGAATAAATAGACTGACCTTGTATCTTGTATCATGAATATTCTACATAATCCTTGAATGATTTCACCTAAATACAATGGAATTTAGTTCTACAATCACTATAAGTACAAAATAAATGACAATGTGTTGAATGTCAGATCCTGCTCTCAAGAGCATGGATCTTTTCTTTTGGGAAAAGAATAGAGCAGTTCAATGAGGGAGGACAGAAAAGAAGAAAGAAAGAGAGGGAGTAGACATGTCTTCACCTGCATGTCTCATTTAAAACTTTACTGTGTTTTAATTAAACAGGAGATCTAAAATCAGTATAGCAAAATATTATGTTACAAGGCATTGTTTATATAGCTCACAACAGTAGTAAGGAAACTGTTTAGCTTAGTCTCTTAAAAAAGTAGGGCTTATGAAATCACACTGTTCACCTGTCTGTATTACCCCATCTTTGTATCAGCCCATAGCATTTGGCCAGTTTCAGCCACATACCACAACTAGAGGTCTCACAGCCACTAAGTTTCTAGAGGTTGTTGAGAATAGCTGGTGAGGTAGGCTTATAGTAGGGGCTGTTTTGTCAGAGTCAACAGAACTAGCTGTAAAATCACAGCATAATCCTGAATCAGCTACTAAAAACTGCGCCAGCTGCGCTTGGCCCATCTGCTGTCTCCTCCTGTTTCTTCTTAACCCATCTACTCCAGCTGTCATCCAGAGGCTTGTACCTGAACAGCTTCCCTGCTTTTATTTTCATGAGTTGGAAATACACACTTACAGGCAGATCGACACCACTGAGGGAAAGGCTTCATGAGTTTTTCTCTTACTGGACACCAGAAAATTTATATAAGCAGTATGATGCAAGAAAACTTGAATCAGAGTTTGTGCCTTTTTAGATTTTCAGTCAATCTGGCTTAAGACACAGATCCAAAAGCAAACGGTGTTTCCTTAGATTGATTTTTAATTTTGTTTTAATTAATCTGGCTTCCAACTTTGGTTTCCAGCAGGACAATTACTATGCACTAGAATGACATCTTTGGTATCCTTCTCCTGGGAGATGATCAGCTTCATTATTTAAATAATCAGATGAAATCTGAGACTAGCAAGTCTTAATTTCATACTGAATTAGAATTCCGTGTCCAGCTTTAGACACCAGACTTGAAGAAAGAAGAGAATCAGCTGGAGACAATCCAGATGAGAATGACAAGAAAGATCAGAAGTGTAGAAATTATAACCTAAAAGAAAAAAAAAAAATGAATAAATTATGTTAGTTTAGTGTGACACAGATAAGATAGAGAGGAGATATTATAACGCAAGAGGTTGCTTCAAGGAGGCAGAACAATGTGTTTCCCTTGCCTATGTTTGATAGAACAAGAAGTAATAGGCTTAAACTGCAGCAAGGAAGATTTATTTTAGAAATTACAGAAAACTTTAATGGTGAGGATAGAGAATAGATTGCTTGCAAGCTTTTGGAGTTTCCGTCTCCATTGGAGATCTGTAAGATCAAAGTACTTGAATAACTGCTTCCTGCAGGCAGGAGGATGGATTAGGTGTCTTCTAGAGGTCCCTTCTAGTTCTACTGTATATTTTACTCTAGTAATAAAACTGTAGTTTAAAAGATAGGCTTCGCGTACTCTTCTTGCGCTATCTTATCCTTGTCTTCAAGCAGTAATAAAAACCTTCTGTGGAGAAGAGAGTAAACAATGCTATTACTCCAGTGATCTTGTAATGAAAAATGGAAATACATCTTGGAATAAAGTACTTTTTGATATACCTTCATTTAGATAATTGTGCAGAAGTACTTGGAAAGTTGGCTGTAATAAGGGAAAAACATATAACGTGATAAAATTCATTTGTTTGAAATTACTTTTTCAGCACCTGTTACTGTTGTACTGAATGATATCACTGTAGATCACTCATGTGGGAAATTCAGAAATCAATTGAATAAAATTGCCCTAATTGCATTCAGAATACTAAATATAGTTTTAGATTTTTATATTATCATTCCTTCTATTTTAAAGATTTCATTTAACTGGAAATATTAGAAGTAGCACTTTAGTTCTCAAAAACTGTATGTATCGTGAAATCCATTAAAAAACTAAAAGGATAAAGTAAAGCATAGACATTCCAGAGATGACTTTAAAAAACCCTCTTACTGTCTTTGTGGTTGAATCTTCCAGAATAAAGTGATTGAGCCAAGGAGTCTGACTGCTGACTAATGATTCTCAAACTCATGCCCCTGATAGAGAATTTTGGTCTATTTATTTATTTAATTCTCGGCAGCTTTTCTTTTTTTCACAGTTTACATTGTAACTTGAGTGCGGTTTCTTTGTATTGCCTGTAATATGACTGGGGCATAACACTTCTACTGCAGAATGTCACAGAAATTTGACTGGACTGTTCTATTTCTTCAATACTGAATTTTTAAATAGTTTAGTCTGTTCAATTGTGGAAGGTCTTCTTTGGGCAAAACCAGGAGCAGAAAAATTGGTTTAAATTCAGCGTAGTGGTGCCCAGCCCAAGGCACCTTGCCTACTACCTGGATCCTCTTTCCCTTTTAGCTGCTTAAACCTCAGGAGAACTTGGTCCTGAAGAAGGGCACCATCAGCCATCAGAGCTGAGCAATGAGCTGCTCCTGGTTCCACTGAGCCTCGCTGAGCTGGGTCTTGGTTCCTGGCTCATGGAAAATACTAACCTTCCTTGGATTTCTCAGATATAGACCCTGGGAGACCACTGTACCTACAGTCTCTATGTTTGTTGTACATGGACTGAATGTGGCTGCCAGGACACTTCACCTCGCTCCGGGCTTACTTCAGACACCTCCTTCCTTCCTTTCGCTTTCTCATCAGAGACAGAGGTACATATACATGCAATGGGACCAGGTATGGACCATGAATGCATGCGTATGATGTGTAATACTCTTCTGCCATTGCAATAGCTGTGTTTGGGTCTAGTGATATCAGCATTTAGGTGAATTTTCAATGTTGCAACAGCAGAAATTGATGCACTGAAAGATTATAGTCACTTACTCAGTGAATGGGAAACAGCCAAAATTTTGGAGGCTTCGCTGGAGTGTAAATGTTAGACTTGGGTACCTGTGCTCCTGCAGACATATATGCCCTGTCGATTTCATCACAGGGTAATTACCTGAAGTTAACTTTAAGGAAATTTGGCCTGCTATTGGAAGCAGTCTGACCTCATTAATAGGCAGATCTGTGCATAGAAGTTATTGGCAGGATGTTGCTCTGCCTTCTCATAACTCTGTCGGTTCTACTGTTTGAAGTTGATTGCTCAAAGCAAGCTCAATAGGACCTTGCCACTGGTGTTTTTCAAACTGTGACCACAGCAAATTCCTGGAACATGTTAAAACACTAAGTGTTAACAAGACAGAGGTTCGCAGTTGTCCATTAAAAAAAGGATAAACAGTGGCCCAGACCACTGGGAATCTCTGCACCATTCAGCAACTTGTTGACACGCTTAAATTCCTCATGGCTCTAACTCTTGAGAACATGTGTTCAGATGAAAAGCACATTACAATCCAAACAAGTCTAATAAACAGTCACATTTTTAATTAAGAAGCTTTGAAGGAAATAGACAGTTGCAGGAAGCAAGAATCTTCACAGATTTTTGTTATATTTTTAAAATCAGCACCTCTATTCTGGGCATTCATGTTCTCTAATGGAGATCAGGCACGTGTTCAAAGTGATTTTACAGGTACATTTCCTTACATTCAATAGACACAATGGATTTTAAACAGTTTCATAGCAACGGATGGTTCATGATGGCCATTAACCTAGATAAGTGACTATCAGTTTGGCACATCATCCTTAATGGTCCATAAATGGTCTGTGGGTAAAAAAATTCTTTCTCTTCATCTATTCCTAAGAGGTGTTTTGTTTTTTTCCTCGGCATTGTTTTACAAAGCAGATTATGTGAATTTTTGCATTCAGGGAAAAAAAAAATAATCATACCCAAGAGCTTTATGGTAATAGTGTTTACCACAAAAAAAGATTTATGTTTCTCTGGAATGTAGTAGCCATAGTATATTCTAGCAGGTAATCAAAACTTTTAAAAGTTGAATATATACCTTGACAGCAGCTAAACAGAAATTCCTAAATAGTAGAGATTTTTAAATGACTGTTGCTATGCCTGTTGGAATTCAGAAAGGCAGTTCCACATTCTGTATTTAATATTAAATTCCTTTATGCTTCTGGGATATGTCATATCTCTTCTGCAATACAAAATACTGCTAATAGCATGGTAGAGGATGAAATCAATGTGATACCTGATGGATGGAGCCAGCACAAAGTCCTGGGAAGAGTAGAACCCAAGTGCTCCGAGACGTGCAGAGCTGGGATGTAAGGATTAGTTCTGGGGTGTTGTGTCCCTTAGAGCCACAGATATCGTGGCAGAGATTCCCGGTGGAGGCACAGCACTTGCTGTGGAGGAAGACAGTGCATCTTGGAGAAAATAACACCACCTCTCAGAGTGGTGTAAGTTTGACTTCAGTACTTCACGCCCCCAACTCACGTAGACCATGGTGTCAGCACGGTATATGCTCTAGGGCTTGTGGTTTACTTACCCAACACGTGTGCCTTCAATGATGTAGCTCTAGCTCTGTAGGAAGACATTTGCAGCATGTGCGTGGGCTTGATTCCATCCCTGAAAATCTATTAGGGTTTACTATATAGTAACATAAAAGTGTGTTTTTAAAATAACACTTTAATGTATTGTGATGTTCTACATGATATCTTGGACTGATTATATGTGATGCATATTTGCATGAACCTTAATGAGACTTACAAAAGGACGAGGCAAATTTTAGAGAAAATTGGATGAAATAGCTTAATTCTCCATAGTTAAAGACTTTAAATTTTAATCAAGTCTTGAGTCTGAGACTAATAACTCTTGGGCTGGATGTTTTAAATGACTAAAATTTAAAACCAAGTATGTATTATTTAATGTGCATTATCACCAACCTATTTGTATAGCAGTGATTCCTAGAGGTATGAACATTAAAATGACAAATCTCAAAAGCCAGCATAGGCCTTTCCCAAAGGTCTTGGTTGAATTTATCCTGTGCTTCTGCAAACCCAGTTGCCCTTGTCCAAACATCTGTAAGACATCCTTAGTGAACTGTATTTGTGAAGTTCTAGTTCCCAGTGACGGGACAATGCTATACCAATCCCTTGCTTAATGTGTGGAACAGACAGAAGGATGTTTGATCCTCTGTTATCTGCCTCATATGAAATCTTTAGAGGAAAAAACATGAAACAGGTGGTTTTGAATTCTGATCTGTTGTTCCTTATGCCTCTGTTAACAATGCCTGCCCACCTCAGGAGTATTCAGGACTTCATAACTTATAAAGTTTGTGGATTTCAAAATTTCCTTCAACGTGAGGTTTCTTTCTCACTTGACTCTCAAAGTTCTGAGGGCTTTGCATTAGGCTGAAAAGATCGCTTATGGGCAGTGGAACTGGTGAATCACAGACCCTATCAGGTAGTTCCCACCACACTTCTAAGTCCGCAGGATTCGTCTCACGGATATTTCACATTAGATACCTGTTTTGCTTACTGGTCACCATCCATACCTGTTCATACCACACAGCAGAGTCTGATAGCAGCTAAAATGAACTGGGCTTTTAAGAAGCCTACTTGTACTAAAGAATTTGTTGGTTGTCGTGAGTTGATGAGGGATTCGCTTGGCCTAGCAAGAGGTGTTTGTATTTGTTAATTGAAAAGAAGACAATAAAACTTTCTAAAAGTTAATTTGTTGGGTTTATATGCCTATAAATGCTTTGGTGATGAACAGTAAAAGACTTAATAAGACATTTTTTAAGTTAGGCAGTTTTGACTACAATTTTAATAACCTTAGTGAAATCATCATAATTCTAAAACAATTTAATAGGGTTTTTTGTGACCTTAAGGCACTACTAATATAAAATTATGTAAAAATAAATGAATTTATGATTGACTAATGAAGTAAGACTTTCTGGAAGTGCTGTAGAATACGCAAGTATATAAGGTGAATCGTCTGAGTTTCAATATGCTTAAGGGAGAATTCTTCAGACCTTATCCCAGGATGACACCTTTACTTTCTGTGGTTCAACTTGCCCTGTCAAGGTAAAGATCCTGTGTCTATAGTGGGGGTAAGAAACCTCTAACAATGACTTGTTTTCAGTCTACTTTTGGGGTTATTTTTAGTATGACTAATCACATATGAGACTAGCAAAGGTAGTCAGTGTCCATTAAACGTAATGAAATCCCAGTTGAATCTGGTGATCAAAAATCTTTAATACTTCTAAGACTTCCACTGTTCTCCTAGATTTGATTGAAATTGTCCAAGGCATTGAAAAATTACCAGAGAAACTGGGATAATAGTTGAGTGACTAGATAATGGACTTCCATAAACCTTATTTCCTTAGGACATTATGCAACAAAGTGTACAACCTATTGGATGGAGGCATCTTCAATATTTAGCAGCATAGATGTTTTGTTTCAGTTGTTAATCTTACTGCCAATTTGTGGAGAAAAATTCCAGATTGCTTAACAGAAAGTAATACTAATCAGTCTTCATCACGCTTGGCTTTTTCTTTGGAAAATATATGAGAGTTAAACTGGATATATTCTACCTCAAGTTAGCTGTAGTTCTGATCAGAACATCCAGTTCTTTCTTCTCTTTTTCCTTTTAAAATTATGTTTTTATTTCAACCACTTTCTACCAGCAGGCAAAGCTGCTGTTACACTCTACCCAGCTGTGAAATCAATATGATTTTCATTACAAAGATAACAGAAACTCTCTTAGAAAGACTGTGAATTGCCAAAGGTCAAATAACAGTGGCAGAGCTTGGAATTTAGATGTCCTAATTAAAAAATCTCATGGTATAAATATATTAATGAAATGCACCCTAAGAAATGTTTGCATTTAAGATGGCAATAATTTGAAACTATTACATTGTTTCTTTAATTACTGTAGTTCATGTAAGTCACATCAAAATGTAACAAATTCTTTCTCTGGTTTATGACCATTTCCTATAAAATAGGTATTAGCTTTTCTTTCTTTTCTTTTTTATGAGCGTGATTAGATTAGAAAGTGTAACTGTCACAGAAGAGAGCATGTATCTAGTCAGATTTCTGTCATATTTGACTCTAAAAATTACACATAAACTGAATGAATGGGTGCGTCAGTTAATTCTGTGATGTATGACTTCATTAACAAGAGGAAGTGCAGTCAAACTGAAAGCAGCACTTGAGTCTTTCAGCCAGAGCAGCCATTTCTATTTAAATTAAAATCAGCATTTTAAAATAAATGTTATTACTCTTCCTAATATCATCCTTGGTCTCTTCTTATTAAACCTTAATTTTTCCAGCAGTTAAGTTACATCTGCCTTATTATGCATGAAAATAACACGAAATAAATTATTTTGTTACTTGTATTTGTTTGATATTCCTCTCTCCTATCTCTCTATTTTTATTTAAATTCTTTCCCACCCAATATGCTAAAAGAGTACACTCAGATTGCCAAATATTGTGAACTTTAGCAGAAAAAATTCTTCACCTTACACCTGAAAGATTTTTACGTTATTGTGCTCCCTCTGCTGGATAATGCCTATCAACTTTTTATTCCCTGAGCTGTACTGTGTTCTATAAACAAGCACTCACATTACCTTCCTGAAAGAGGTAAAAAAAGTGGGAATGCTTCGTTTTGGGCCCAGATGACACGGAAGGTGACAGTTGTAGGCTAGGAAAAATCCCGTTGTCTGGCAGCTCGGAGTAATCTAAAGGCTTTGTTGGACGTTTCAGGAACAATTATTTACTATCTCTTGAACAAAACCAGATGGACACTAAATAACCTTCTTTCATTTGTATAACTTAGAGAGGATGATGTTGATTCTCATACTCTTGTAAGTACAACAGTATCCTCAGATGTCCCCACAATGTTATTAGTGTCTCTGTCTTAGTGGCATGGTTCTCATAACTTGCTTCATCTTTTGTTGAATTTTTCAGAGTCACTGCTGGGCCAACGTTTGCTCAGCGGAGAAGACAGACACGCTCTCATGCTCAGCGGCAGCCCCACAGCAAGGCAGCAATGGCTCAATCCTTTCACATCTCCACTGCAGTGAGGTGAGGAGGGAGAGCAGTGCTCCAGTTCTGTTTCTGCAAGTGATTTCAGTCTTTAAGGCCTTCGACTTCATGGGGTGTTTTGGGCTTGCTCTCCTGCTCACTTTTCTCCCACTGCTGTCACATGATGAACCTGTCTTTGTCCTGCTTTCTTTCTTTCCTTCTTTCCTTCCTGCCTTCCTGCCTGCCTGCCTGGCTTCCCAGGGAGATGTGGCTGTGGTGGACACCCCAACTGCAGATCATCCTGTCCCACAGCTTCTCTCTGGTCGCCCTGAAGCCTCCTGAGCCAAGTCCCCATCACAGGACACTGCCCAGACCAGCCAGCCCCTGGGTTCCACAACCTCCTCTCTGTGTCGATTGACCCAATCCTATGGAAAGGAGATGGAATTTCAAAGTCCACTTCAGTTGCAGGTGATTTGGAGGCGGTTTGCCTAATCAAGCTGCTACTTCCCAGATCTTGTGCCATAGTTTTGCCAGGGAAGATGGATACCTTTGCAATTTCCTTCACATTTAATGTGATTAAATGCTGGTGCATATTAGTAACATTGAATAGGGAGTTATTTTTCAACTTGGCTTGGCTGCACTTAAAGATTAGCTCTCCCATATTTTAATATAGATTAGACGGGTAGCATATTCTTAAAATGAAATTAAAAATTACCTGTTGTTGGGGGCAATAACTTCCTTTCTAAAACCAGTAACTATCTGACTCTTGGTTTAAGTAGGACACTCATGTTGGGAAAAGAATTATGGACAAATTCTAGTTAATTTTTTTTTCTGATGTCAGTTTTAAATTTCGATTTCTGGATGTATAAAATAATATTAAAAGTCTTTGATTATCCCAGACAGTCTTGCAGTGAAGTATGACTTTCTCTAATATATACAAAGCCTAGTTCCATATGCATGTACAGTTTCTTTTACAAAGTTCTTTTTAAACCATTTCTACAATAACATACTTTTAAAAAGAATCAATTTCCCACTTCTAAATCCTCCAGTTCTTCCTGTTCAGAAGAAAAGGCAGATGTTTAATACATTTTGCTTTCACTAACATAATAAAAGCTTGTGCTGTTGAACAAACATTCTTCCTTAATTTAGCAAGGCCTAAACAAAATCAGCGTTGGCGTTTATGGGATGGCTTGCGCTAGGGTGAATCCCCTCTGTTGAACCAAGCTGGGGAGGTGAGGTTTCTGCTGATGACGGGGCTGAGTTGAGGTGGCTGGGAAGAACTTCTGCAGAAGGCACCCTCTGTGGAGGAGCTTCCTGGATCAGGTTGAAAATCATTTGCCTTGGATGCCTATTGAGTTATAGCAACTGAAACACTTGACAGTGCTTGTCTCAGCAAGAGCACACACCATATGCTTTGGGAACATTCCCAAGCAGAATATTATTCTCTTAGCGCCCTGGCAAGCTCATTAATACTCCTGTTATCCCATTCTGTGGGACTAATCCAGCAGCCCCTGAAGTCGATGAGGAGATTCAAGTTGTCTTTAGGATACTTTGAATAAAATCTTTGAAGCAGTTTGCGTAATTTAAGTCATGCCAATGGAATTATTTTGTAAAGTTATAAATGTTAGATTATTTGCCAGTGTTTTTGTTCTAAGCTACTCGTTTTCCTGTGTCTTAAGAAGAACAGTGATATGAAGTAGAAAAAGGAATATGTTTTTATAGCAGGATTTGAATTTGTATACATTATGGCTATTTTCCCAAGTTTTTCCAGAGAAAGACTGGAATAAGCTTGCGTTCACGTTCCATATAATACTAGTTCAAATGCAAATTTATATGTTGATATGGTCTTTTCTCCAAATATGTGATCAGTTCATGGGAAGAACTGTGGAAACTTTAAGTTGATGTGGATAAAGAAAGCGCCGTTTTAAACTATTGTAGTACTCAGTCAATTCCAGTCATCTTTTATTGCTTTCTTGTCACATAACAAATATAATAGGAAAATAATCTTTTGCAAAATAGCTTTTTTATAGGTAAGAGAAGAAATATTGAACTTTGCCAGAAAGAAACACCCCCTCAGATCCCTATATTTTTTAGACTGTATTTCTTTATATGCTGGAAAATTTTATTTTCATTCCCATTCATTTTAACAGCAGATTTTAACTTTTCTTTTGAAAAAAAAATAGGACATATGAGGAGTGAAAAAGAATCAAGCTAGAAGCTAAACAGAAAAAAGATACTATTTCAAGTAAGTATATTTGTGGTAGTGGGAGGGAAACAGATCAAAAAAGAAGAAAAGACTGAAGAGGATCTACTGTGGATTCCACTGATGTGGTAACAGCTGTTATTACAGTATCTCGCTTTTTAAATTAAATATTGATAGAAATAAATGAATAAAAGACCAAGTAAACGCAAATATGTGTTCTGCCTTCATAAAGCCTTTTTTTTTTCATCATCTGGAGTACCAGATTCAACACCCATTTATACAATTAATAGTGTTAAATAACGACATCAGCTGACAGGAAATAAGAAAGTTCCTATGGCAACTAAAAATAAGCACAGGAGGAAAAACGCATCAAATGCTGTCAGCAGGCAGTGTAAAAAGCAGCTGTATGTAGATAATAGAACAAAAGCATACACAGAAATCCTACTTGTAAACATATACGTTTTGATAGCTTTTACTGGTAGTTTTTTGGTTGGTTGTTTCCCACCCCCCCCAAACCGGGAACATGATACCTTGGTTACAGCATCTACTTATCAATAGCTCAAATTGTTTTGCTGAGATAGACTCCTGGTTTACAGTCTGTGGAGCACAAGGACAGAGCTCCACATCTTCAGGAGAGTGGATGTATCCCCTTGGATTTGCACATCGTTTGGAAAGCCTTTGAGTGCTTCAAATCTCATGCACGTCTGCCACTTTCTCTCAAGGTTACTCTTTGGTCCCTGCGCACAAAATGTTTGAGAAAAGTTTTTGACAGAAGCAAAAAAGCAAAATGTGTGGTAGAAATGTGGCTTGTGGAAGAAGTAGGGCCTTACACATCATGTAGATGCTACTTATATGTGCAACTGTGTTCATTTTAAGTTATACTGAGCTTGAGAAATAGTAGATGATAAATCCCTGATGGAGGGGAAACCTGAGTGTGCAGCTGCACTGCTGAGGCTACAGCTGGGCCACGTGTAAGCTTCTGCTTTCATCTTAGTGGAAGAACTAGTTTAGAAAACAATTTAACTCTTAAAATTCCTGGGTTATCTGGTTTTCCTGCCTATCTGATCTTCTCACTTTCAACTCCCTCATAAAATGCAAAAACAACCTCTCTGTCCCCCACCAGGCTTGCACAGGGAGAGTGACATAATTCTCCCTTTGCTTTCTGTGCTCTTAAGTTGTTGTTGCCCCTGCAGACTCATCTAGGCTTCCCCTTCTGATACATATTTTGCTGTTCTCATAAAGAGAACTTTTCTGCTGTGCAGTCCTGCATTTCCACTGAGGGCCCTGCTGGAGAGACTCTGCTCGCCAGGGTTTGGTGGGAAAACAAACCCACTGACAAGTTTCTTGGCCAGCTCAAGAAACTTGGTTTCTGAGCAGAAGAACATTCAGTCCTGCAGAAGGCAATTGGTTTGTGTTTCTCCCCTGTTAATCCTATCCTGTTAAGTAATAAAAATGAGTTTATTAATATCAACTCTGACATTACGAGGTTGTGTGGGAGAATACCAAAGCAGGACCAAAAGCAAGGGCTGGAGGAAATGTGGTCGGACTTCTCTGAAGTCAGTAGAGGATTTTAGGTTTACTCAGGACTTTTGTAATTTCTCATTTTTTATGTGTTAGTGCTGATTGCTGACTCAAATGTTGAATTCACCATTCCAATTGTAAAAGACAACTCCATTGATCCAAGGATCAATGTGTGCCATTCTTATATGATAGTGTATTGCAGATGTGTCCCATCATTATGTGACTCAGGCTGCAAGTCAACACATGTAACCACAGGCATGTGGAGCATGAACAGATATCAGCCACTGATAATACCATAGCTTACTCTGCAGGTTGGATATGTACAGGGGGTTGTGAACAATGCCCTGCCCCTATGTGGACTATACTTACACTGCCTGCAAGTAGCTACATGTGCAAGTCCAGAGAAGTTCAGGAACTGATCGTTAGGTAGTCCACAGCAAAACACCAGAAACTGGGTGATAGAGTCACTCAAAAGGAACCACTTTCTCAAACTGGCTGACAAGAGCAAGAGTAAGCATGTTGTGTTTTGCTCTGACATAATTAGCACAACAAAGAAATTAGCTGTCTCGTGCCTGAGTAAAGGTGTACACTACACAAGTACTCCAGCAAAGAAAATGCCTCTGAAATTATCTGAACCAGGATGTCAGTGTAAAGGGAAATAGCACATTATATTGTAACAGAAATTCAGGGGATAGCAGCTGAGTGGTGGCAATTACCTCCGGATCCATAACAAACTCATTCTCATTCATGTCTTGGCTACTGGAGCAGAGCAGCCTGCATCCGTGGGAGCTGTGAGTCTTGCATTAGGGAACATTTGGTCTCTGAGCCACGAGTTCCTGGTAGCAGTGTCGGGCAGGTACAGCCCAGAGCAGGAGGCAAGGCGGATGGAACAACTCATTCTGTCCTTCCCTCCTGTCCGTGAGTACCCTGTGCTCTTCAATAGCTAGAGGAACTTATTGACCACTTCCCTGGTGCTGCTACAGAACTAGGTAATTACAGTGATTACAATGACTAGATTACAGTGCAGTTTTTCCTACTCTGCTTGTGAAATGCTGCAGCTCATCCCACCTTTTATTCATGGCAGATGGTAGATTTTCAGACTGTATGAATGGGTGCTGCAGGAGTAATCCTTTTTACTTTTTCCTCCCCATAGCTAGGATATATTCTTCACCTCGTGTGAACTAGCACGGCAGTAAAATAGACAGCCCATCTACTTTGTGTGAGTCAGACCTGACATTTAATTTACTCTCTCATATTCAATAGCTAGCTCTGATAACTGAGTTGAAAATAACAACAACCACCAATAAGCAAACAGCATCAGTGATCTTGTAATTTTTGTTCCTTGGGTGAACAGATATTCTTGATGTGCTGAAGAGCCTTAAAACAAGTATTAAGAAAGAAATTGAAGAAACTGAATATGTAGTTTGGATGTTTGTGCTAAACAAGTTCTAAAGAAGACATTGGGATTAAAGAGTTTAGTTGTAACACAGAACAAATTAAGGTGTTGTACCTAACACCTGCAAGACCTGTACTAGAGCCTGCTTTTAGTGGCTCAGAACATGACTGCTGAAGTGCTGGCTGTTCAAAATGACAAAATTTATGGAGGTTTAGATTTTAAAAAAATCTTCAAAGCACAAACACCAGTTCTTATTTGAAAAATGTGCCTCAGACAATGCGAAACGCTCGAAGAATTTCAGATGTCTTGTTTGTGGAAGGGATAAACGAAAGGGTATTCATCTTTCCTGTGACGTATGTCATCTTTTGCTCTAAGAAAGCCCAGCTACATTGAATCTGGTGAACTTTTTGACAAAAGTATTTGACTTACATACACCAATACAAAAATTTCTCCCCTAGCAACAATGACAACGTTTTTGACAAGTGTGACTCACTCAGATTAGTTGCTCCAACACTGCTCACTGGGTAGACCTAGAAGCTGAGAGGGAGCCAGTGTTGGTCATCACTATTTCAGCAAAGTCTATTGTAACTGTACGTCTGGTGTAGGATAGAGGAGGCAAAGGCACTAACACAGGGTCTGAAGCTCAGGTAACTCATGCTGATCAAGTGTGTGAACAAGCTCCTGAAAGAAAAACTCTTTAATTCGAGCAGAGAAGTGAAAATGGAAAAAAGAAAGTGAAAACGGGAATGCCTGTACAATAGTAGTGTGTAGAGTAATGGGGTTTTTTTTCCTTTATAAAGTGACTAGTGTTGTACTAAGAACTACTAACAGATCTCTTGTTTAGTGGATCACTTGCAGGTTATTATCAACTGTTCTCTTTGCTTAACTGATCAATATTTCAACAAATGTGTGTATAATACAGTTACATTGGTTGGTTGTGGTTAGTATACCTGTCACAAAACACTTTACAGTGACTTTGTAAGCACTCAGAATAAAAGCTTCAAAGCAAAATTGGGCAGTCTTCGTACAAGAAGACAGTCTATCTCTGTATGGGAAATCCCTCAGAAACTAAAGGAAATTCTGACATCAGTGGGTCAAGTGTTCTATTGGCGCAGCTGGCCTGTTCTGTTGGAAAGAACTTTTCTCATTAAAAACAAATGTAAAATTTCACATGAAGCTGTTTCTCAGCTGATTTAGAGCAGGCTCTTTCATGTGCTTACTCCTAAGGGATGCAAAACATTCTCGACTACTATTAAAATGAAAATTGAAATTATTTAGTACCTTGCAGGACTGGGCCACCAGTAATCAAGGCTGTTGCACACCCTGGGGACTTCAGGCAACGCAGTAATGCCCTCAACTCAGTGACCTGCTATACTTAATGAATATGGCCATCTCAACGGAAACTCATTGCATATGTTTAACCTGAAAATAATCTGAAATATTTTATTGTATTAGTAACTTTAAAAGAGTAATTCATTGCACCTTCAAAATTGAGAGAATAATTTTTTTTCACTTTGGGTACATAAGTTTTTTCCTTGTTTAGTACCTTTCTGTTTCTTCTGCAAGTGTAATTTGGAAGAAGAAGAGAAATAATGACTGATGCATTAAAATCAATCATATGCAAAAAGTTCCTCAGGTATTCTGGAAAAAAATCTAAATGATGACAAAATGTAGTGCAATAGTTAGTACTCATTTGCTATATTGAAGTCAGAAATACACTGTAGCTTACGTTTCCTCATGATTATAAATGACTCTGTACTGGGAAGTCCAAACTATACCACAGCTTTTGAGATAACCAGGTTATCTTGCACATGCAGCTTAAAATACACGTGGCAGAAGAGTATATGACACACATAAGTCACTGTCCAGAGCCTAGTGCAGTGCATAAATATCGTTCGCATACCACAGAACATATTTGTAATTTTATGCTAATGCATGATAAGGATTTTTTTTTTTTAAGTCTATCAGGAGTCTTTGAAATCTTCTTATGGTAAGTCATAGGATTAATATATTAAGTATGGACTCCAAATCCCTGTTCCAAGTTCAGGCCCTTCAAGGCTAGACACACGGCGATGCCTGGTGCCCAGGAATCTCCTGATCACAAAGGACACACAACAGAAGTGAAGCTGCCAGAAACTTCCTTTAGGTTAAAGGCTGTGGTGATAAGCAGGATGAGAAACTTCAGGGCTTGTATCCATCGTCAATTGCTGATAGTTTGAGCTGAGGAATGGGGGCTCCAAGGGTGCCAGCTTGCCCAGTGAGAAGCATGAATTGGAGGAGAGAAGATAAGAAGCTCTCAGCAGAGTGGTTTGGTCCCTCAGACGGGACAGATGCCTTGGGCTGCCCCTGCACTACTAAATGAGGTGAGACCAGGGAGGCTCCCCGGCCCTTTGGCCATCAGGCACAGGCTGCTCATGTCCACCCTACACAGCCCTTGGCTTTGCATCTCTTCCAAATGGCCTTTGGCATCCCTGAGAGCATAGCTAAGGGCTGGTTTGCATTTGCTTTTGTGAGGTGGAAGCATCTGAAGCGATGCCATTGCAGTAACATGGAGCTGAAGGTAAACCTCAGATTCTCCAGGCCGCAATGTGGGGCAGGTGGGGATGCCTGGGGGTGCACAGTCTGCTGGGCTAGTAGTGGGGATGTTGTCAGGTGGAGGCAGGGCTGGGAGGTAGTGGAAAAATTAAATAGTATGGATGATCTCTAGCCTGATATCTTGGCCCTCTTATTTACCATGCGAGAGACTAAACCAAAGTGACTGCCTTGGGTAAAGGTTTAGCCTGACCTTTTTTCAGCTGTCACCCTGTGTTCGTGGAAAACCTGCTGTTTAAAGACGACTGCTTTGTGAAATTACATCAATGAGGGATTCCTACTGTTTGCCATTGGATTATATTTTGATGCTAAATCACATCAGCTCCAGAAAGATGTCAGGAAAAAAATGGAAAATGTGTTGCTGCTGTCATCCTGAGTTTTGTTTACATTTCTTTACATTAAAGCTCTGATTTCTGCAGGAGTTTTGAGATTGATCTTGTTCTTATCTCTTCTAGGTTTCAGAAATGTATTGTTAGGTACTAAATCATGTCTCCATGTTGCTTGCATTATGTTTACATGTTGTGAAATCATATGGTCTGTATGATGCTCCTAGGAAAGCACATCAGCACTTAAAGCCATAAGATTAATTTCCTGGTTAGCCATTCTGTTTTTTGTTATTATTTGCATGTGTTAGCTTTAAGTATTTTTAAAAAATGTTAAAAGTACAGAAAACTTCAAAAGTCAAGCAGTAAAATATAATTCTGCATTCTTCATAATTCTGTTTGTTTTTTTCCTTGGCTTTAATCTGTGCAATTTTAACTGGGTTCCTTTGGATTTGTACATTGTGATCAGTCTTTAATTAAGAGAACACATACTACCTTTTTGTCCTTGCTGATGGACTTCTAACACCTGACATGGAAATGTGCTTCATATAGATGATCTGTTAATGAATTCAGTATTTGATTTTATCCTTGTGCTCGCTGAGCATCCAATGCCTTATTCATTTCGCATTGTGCAAACCTGCTGTAATGCAGAATTATTTGTTTCCTTATGACCATTTCTTTCATGTTCCTCATTAGTGTACCCAGCTGTTTCACAAGCAGTAATGAACTTATTGCCATACTCCTTTGCTGCAATGAACAGCTTTATTAGTCCCATTTTTCAGATAATTAGCTGAAGCAGAGGAATATAAATAATAACTTTAACTATAAATTGTGGACATTGACTAAGAGAACAATAGACAGCTATTCCGCAGACTTGATTAGGTCACAGTACAGCCCTCCTTGATGTCAGACATGGGTGTGAGAGCCCCGTGCTGCCTCCCACTTAAGCGGGGCACGCAGCTAAGAGGCCATCAGTGGCTACGAAGGAATTTGTGGAGAAGGCTTTGTGGGGAAAGGCTTTGTGAGTTTAACTAGGTTACAGGATTTGAAAGGAGACTGATGCCTTTCCCTTTCCAGCCGTGGGGAGTGGCTGGATTGAGGCAGCCACCTTGCATAATCTCCACCTTGGTTTCGTGTCTGGCTCCTCGGTCAGTGTGTCTGGGAAGGGCAATTGTAGGGAAAGTCTAGTCTTAGCCTCCTTTATCCTGGGGTCAGAAAGAAAATAGGCTTAGCATGGACACAATCCTTGAAAATGCTATTTATCAATTACTACTAAGCATATGCAATCAGATATTTTCTCAATTATTTATAACTTGGCTAGGTTTGAACATTATACCCCTCCACACACAAAGATGCACAACAAAAGGCTTATCCATTACACAAAGACTATTCAATGCCGAATTTCACTTCCTTGCCTGAAGTCATCAGACTGCCAGAAATTATTGACAAGTCTGTTGTAGTAATCACTTGTAAATTGTATGATTGGCAAATAATATATTTTCTGCTGACTTTATTATTGGAAACAACTGGACAATTTATGCTGACACCCTTTTGGAAAAAAGACATGTAAAATTTCAGCCCCAGCAGTTAAATTCTGGAAGAGTTTTGAATGACTGAAATGAAGGGTTTCTAATGGGAAGAGTTTGGCAGCGTTAATTACAAAGAGCCTTAGCCATTCAGTCTGCAATTGCTTTTCTCATATTGCAAGTAGCAAATCACCTCTACTCCTAATTCTCCCCAGAGTCACAGTTCCCAGTAAAACACCCAGGAATTTTCATTTTTTTATGTGGAACATGGCAGTAGAGAGATTGAGTAGCTCTAGTCTGTAGTATTTATATGAAGACCACACTGATAAAGCATATACGAGTGTATACGTACGAGTATAAAATAAAAAGTAGAAATTAGTCTTATGTACAATGTACATAATACATGTAATAATCTTTTTCAGCTTATTCATCTTTCTGGAATAAGTAGGAATACTATTATCTGTTACTTACATAGCTGATAACTTTCAGTTGTAGAATCAGTGTAAGGTATTTACAGTGACAGTTTTGTTTGGGTTTTAGTTATGTGAATTTGGTGTAAGAAAGATGCATACTATAAAATATCATATTAGCATGAGTCCTGTCCACAAACGGAAAACTCAGTAGGTATTTGTCAGGGCAAATAAGTTATAGAGAGAGTTACAGGGGGGTGTATTATGTGATTATGATATAAATGTTATTTCTTGGCTCAAAAAAATCCCCAAGTGCAACAATGCCATAGCTTATTTTATAAGATTATGATTCTGGTAGCATATACTTCAAAAAAAAAAAAAAAAAAAAAGACAAAGAGCCTTGTCTTTGAAGTGTTTCTTCAGCTTCACGTAAAGACAATACTTTGTAGGATCTGTGCAGGAACTCTTCTAGCAGCATGGGGTTAAAATGTGCTTATTTTTACATCTTTGGGAATTGTCAGTCATGTTGTACCTGTTTATTTCACAGTCAGATTCCAATTACATCCTGCTGCTAGGAAACCTGGCCATGAAAGTTGGAAAATACAGCATGGAACATGTTATTATATACTGAGGTATCATCAAACTAGTTGGTGTGTGTATTTGGGAGGGGGTGAGGGAGAGCAGCAGCAAGGAGGTCATTTTCATTTCACTTGCTAGGCATGACCCATGAACTTCTTGTGACTGGGAAGATTACACCGGCACACTGCAGAAAACAGGTTTTCACTATGAGCACATTTATTCCCTGACTGCATGTGTCAAGGGGAAATAAAAAAATCACCCAGATTGTTATGATAATACAGAATTGATTGGACATGACAAACCTGTAAGAGTCAACAACCTGAGGCATGTTTTACTAATGTGGTGGTAAAATTATTAAGATTTTTAAGGATTTGAAAGGTCTGGCTAGGAAGTTTATTCCAAGAAAAGAACCAGTTCTTTCGACCAGGAGCTAGCAGTGTGTGTTTGTTTCCCCCTCTTCACTGCTGGTTGAAGGCAATATGAGGTGTGCTTCAAAATACAGGCTCTATCCAGAGCCATACCTTCACATCCTCACCTTGTTTGCTGTGTGAATCCTTCTTAGAGCTGTGGCAGCTAGCAAGCTACTGAGGAGTCCGTCCCTGACAGAGGTGGATACCTGGCTTTGTTAACATCAAAAAAATTGGTTGTCCTCACCCCTTCCTTTGTTTTCTTTTTTTTTTCTTTTCTTTTTTTTTTTTCTGGCAGTCTATAGGCTAGGTGTCTGCAATCACTTGGCAGAGCAGAGGAGGGCAGAGGGCAATGCTGTCCAAACATTGTCTTGCTGTGCTCATGGTTAATAAAGCTCCCATCTGACCTGTCCTAAATTGTGCCTGTGTTATTACACACTTGGAGTCACCAGATCTCTGATATCAATCTGCAACCCCAAAATTAGATAGTAACAAGGTTCTTGTGATAGGATAACAAGAAAGTTACTTGCATACTAAAAAAAAAAAATCTCATTTCCCCCTACTTTTCTCTTCAGTCTTTGCACTGTATTTCAGCCATCTTTATCTTCAAGAATTCAAGCAGCTGTTTTCAGTCCAAAGGAACACCTTTTTAAGATATCTATTTTTCTTAGCAAGACCACATCCATGCTGAACAGAAACATATTACCTGGAATTTATAATGTAATATTGTTTCTCTGAGTCATCATAATGACTCATTAGTTTATTGTCACTTACATTCAGCCCCAACACATTATCTAAATGATGTTGGGAAGCTTGTATATCTGAATATTGAAGTCTTACAAATCGTGGCTGCTGCTCTGATTTAGAACTTGGATGGGCAAAATGGTCTTTATAATGAGTATTTGTTTATTAGAAGTGATAAAATCTTAGGCAAGGCATTCAAACAAGATTGTGACAATAGAAAAACACACAAAAAGTCTGTGAGAAACAAGTATATTTCACTTCATATTGGAGAACCCATGACTGTACTGAATGACATCTGTCTAGATGCAAATTTCTTTACTAACGCCATGTCCGTGATGGCAGAAGGCGTCCAAAATGCCTGAAGATCTGCCCCAGCTTTTGGAGGGCCATGGAGTGCCCACCCATTCTGCTTGTACCGGTGCCTTCCCAAAACCCAAGGACCTGAAGGAGACCCAGCTCTACCACCTGTGGTTTCTACCCAAGATGCTATCAAGTCACTGTCTGGCTGTGGCTTTTGTTGGGCTGAGCTCAACAGGAGTTCCCTGCAGAGTCGCTCGTTTTAGCCACTGAGTGGTTGTCTTCTTTCTATAGTTGTCTACCCCACTGCTCCTGTTGTCATGTCCTGTGTTGCTGAAGGTAACAACTGCTGCTGCTGCACTGCTGTTATCACTGTACATGTACCTGTAACTACATAACATTGTCTACTCAGAGAACGTGGAACTGGGTGTATTTTAGATTTGTAGATATTATCACGTGATTAAAACATTTTGAATCTCAAGGTACAACCCATAAACGTCAGAGTTTATGTTCATGCTTAACCAATATAAAAAAGCTATTCTTTTTTTCTTTAAATTGGAAATCTCAGTTTAAAATGAGCACTCTTTAAAAATACTGTTTACATTCATGGCAATGAGAGCCTGTTCAAAGGCTTAAATTTACTCTGCTTATTCTCAGATGTTAATGAGTTTAAAAGTGCTTTTTTTTTCCAATGGGAAAAAAGTCTGCTGCGTCACTATGGCCAATCTGAATTAAATAATTTTGTCCAATATTATGCATCACATTGTGGAAGTCTCCAGAATTAGGGTTTTTAATATTTATTTTTTTTCAGTTTCTTCTGTATGGAAGAAGCTTTTCTGAATTACTTGCGGTGGAATTTTTAGTAGTGAGATGCAAACATAGGATTTTCTTCATTTGTGTTACTTCATCTAAAGCTGTGAGACTGAGTTAAAAGAAACAGAAAAAAGTTTGTCTTCCAGTTTACAAACAAAACTCCAAATGGATAAGAAAAACATCAGCTGAATCCGAAAATTAAATATTGTCTGGATGTATTTACAAAGATATTCTTGACCATATGGCTGCTTTTCAGCAGTTCTTCAGCATCTTACTGGCACTGCTTTTGACAGAGACAAAGCAGCTGGCCCACTGCAGTATTTCTGAAATCCCAGAAGGTAATGAACTGCCTTATCAGGCACCAAATACCAGTATCATGCCAATCAAAGAAAATTAAACTTTATTCAGGGAATAACTAAGTGTTCTGCTATGACTGTGCCCCTAGGTAGAGCCAGCAGGGTGATGCAGGATGCGGCCCAAGCAGGGTTTGAGTCTAGCTGGGCGCAGAGACACAGGCTGCTGTGGGGAAGGGTTGGAGTGGTTTGTTCTCTGCCTGGCCAGTGACACCCGCCTCTTCCCAACTGCCTGGTTAGCACAATGGTGACTGGTGAATGCCAGGCTTTGTGAAATGAGTGAAATGTGGCTTGAAATGAGTCAGGGGAATGGCTTGACTCCATGAAATGAAGGGCTAGATCTGTTAACACAGCACCTAGGTTCACCTTAGTGAGGTTAGGGAAGGAGTGCAGAGGGTAAAGACAGGATCTGATTGTATTGGAAATACGGCTGAAGTCTTGCTGGTCATTTGCTGTGATGTTGGGTGCTTTTCTAACCTTCAAAAGGTGTGAAAGACAGTCCCTTCACTTAAGAGGGGTGATGGCTCTTCAAGGAACATCATAGCCTGCAGCACACAAGTAGCGCAGGATGAGATCTTTGGGAAGGGAGGGAGTGGTGCCAGCAGAGGTAACGCCAGAAAATCTCATCAGGATGAAGGTGAGACCCGAGAGGGTTAATTTCACAGCACAGGGCAGTTACTGCAGAAGGATTGACCATGCTAGCTTTAAAATCCCCAGTCTGCAGCTATGCTGGTTGCTGCTTATCTCCTTTCAGCCCCTTGTGAATGTTATGTATCACTGTTGAAGGGAAAACTTCCTCCAAGAGAAAAAGAAGACGCCTATGAGTGCTTACAGAGATGGAAAGCACCATCAGCCTGTTGGTGGTTAATACAAGACGGCCTTCCAGCTGTCACCTTCTCCCTCCTGCCAACATCCTTGTGCTGTTCCCAGTGTGTTCCCAGTGCCTCCTGATGATTGCTGAAACCATTGGAAATATTCCTGTTCAAGAGTCTTTTCCTTCCCCAAGTGTGTCCAAGGGCTGTAGCCTCTGAATCTCTTGATTTCATCTATGATCCTGCATCTTCTTTTTAAAGGCATGGGGTGGAAGAGACCCTGTATCCTGCATGAAAATCCAATGGCTGCAAACCAGGTCATGCCTTGATTTCACTCAGTTTTAAAATCAGTCTTTCTCACACTTCTCTTTTATTAACTCCTCTACATTTTGCAGGGAGGGGGTGGGGGTGAGGGGGTGGGGAAAGATGATTTGCTTCCCTGACATAGCAGAGGCTGTTTATCCCTAAAGTGTTTAACACAAAAACATTTCCATTCGTGTAGCATGATTTGTACACACACAGGCTGTATAATACACAGTTGTGTTGAATATCAGGCCAATTTTCATTTTTTGGCTTCAAAAGGGACTTTCTTGCCAGAAGATCACAGGTGATTTTTTTCCTTACTTTATTCTTAGTGATGTTCTGTGTGGGGGCACAGAAAGGTAAAAATCAAGAGATTTTACTATTTATACAAATACTTCATGCTCATAAGGAGCAGTTTAAAATGACAAATCACTATTCTATAAATCAGATATAGACAGACAACTTACTGAACTCCTTCCAAGATACACTGAGACATGCACCAAAATATCAATATAATTCCTTTCATTATGTATTCCAATTAATCTGAAAACAAGTGAGACTGTAAAGATTGCATCTTGATAATTTTTACTGACATAAACTCCAATATTATTTAAAGACTTGGTTGTCTTCTGTTTACTTGATTAAAATATGGACTAATCAGATACTACTTTTCTAGGAACAGTTCTTGAGTATAGTAATTTGCCATCTTCTGAAATTTTCTTTATTTAGCCAAAACGCAAGTGCGTATTTTAATTCATGGCAATATTTTAAAATGATGTCTGTTGACTTAAATCTGTCTAATGACATTTAAAAAAATTGTCAACCAAAAGACCATTTTATAACGTGTGTCTAAAAGGTGTAGTCTCTTGCGTGAACCCATGTTCTATTTCTGATATTCTCAAGGCTTGTTGTTTGACCACAGCACTTTTCCAATAAGCATAAGCAATTATTTTAAGTTGAAAATTATTTTGATAGTGAACTCATCTTTACCTTTCACATTGCTCCATTGGGGGAAAGGATGTATGGCAGTTGTGGGCATATGACTATTTCTGACTGTATTGTCAACTAATTTTGACATCCTTCTTTGTCTACAAATGCAGTGAGTTATCTATATTATTCCTTTCAAAGCTTGATTCTTTCTTTCTTTAAAATGCAGCTTCATTTTTCATATCTGGAGTTCTCCATTAAAGGAAATAGAATGAATCTTAAAATGTTGCAGTACATTAAAAATATTAGCTAATTAAATACTATTATACGGCTCATTTTAATAAAAAAAAGCCCTTTAGCTGTCACAAAGGATTAGGAAGTTAAATGGAAAACCCTGATCACAAATTCCTGGAAGGGTAGCCCATATTGTGAGCGGATTGAGGAGAAATCTGTAGCAAAACCTGAGCCCTGGGATTTGAAGCACCCTGAACATCTTGCTAGCTATCAGTGTCACCTGACTGGCCTCAGGAGAACCTGGGGGCAGGAGATGGCTTTTAGTTACTTCCCTTTTTCCAACCTTTGGGCAACAAGATATATTTGTAGATTAATTAAAGCGAGAGCAAATTGCCCATGCCGTGGATGAGTATACCATGAGTCCAGGGTCCAGGGCTTCCTCCCAACTTGTGCTGCTTTGCTAGTCTGATAGTTCTCAATCCTGCATTGTGAGGGCTCCCCTGCTTTGCCCTTGGATGTCTGTCTCTGGTGGCTGGGCCAGCCAGATTACCCAGTCCTTTTCTCGAGGAACTCTTCTGGCAGGCCAGCATCCCAACCCTCTCTTATTATTACTATAGGCACAACATTCTGTGTATACCAGCCAAAGTTTCAAAGTAGCCCCAGTATCAATTTATTGTATATTTCTGCTTTACAGATCAGTGAACTTGAATTACATTTTCCACACAATGATATTTCAGATCATTCTTCGGTTGTGGGTTTTTTTTGCTAAAAATCACAGCAGAAGCAGCAAATTTAGGAATGAGGGGTCCCTGCTCTGTGCCTCCTGCAGTGAATGTGATGCTGATGTTCAGATCAGACCAAGAATCCTTCTCCGCCCTTGGAGCAGATGAGCGGGAGTAGACTTGCATGGAAGTTGAACACAGTGTGTGGGCTTGTGATGGCCCTGCTTTGGTAGATTAGTTCTTCCTGGATGATTACAACCTGCATAGAGAAGACCACTGAAGACAAGGACGTCTTGCCTTGGTGAGCGGAGTGCAGCAAGCCCCAGAGCTCTTCTATGGAGAAAGGAAAAATATTGCTTTTGCCTACTCCTAATCCCACATCTTGTCAAACACTGAGTTAATTATGTTTGTAATTCTCTCTTCCACTCTCAGTTTAAGTCTTCTCTTCTGACCTCGTTCCTCCCTCTTGGCCCCTTCTTCATTGGCACCATGCTCCATTCAGGGCTTAATTACTCCACTGCAGTTTGTGTTCCCTAGTTTGGAGCCACTACTTTTTGTTTTGTCATGGTCTGGTAATGCAAATAATCCCCTTCCTTTGAAGGTATTTATATTCTCTGATCTTGTCTCCCCTGAGCCTTCTCTGTGGCAGACTGTAGAAATTGAGTTTCTTCTGTCTAACCTAACTCACTAGCTACCTTTTAATTTTGTTTCCTTTGCGTGTTTTCTGTAGTTTCACAGCACTTCCAAGCTGTGGGGGAGCAGAATCAACCCAAAATGAGATCCCAGTGCACTTACCCATATAAAACACTCCGTAATTCATATTGCCTTTACAAAATCACAGTCTACAATCACTCATCTCTCCTGTACTTTTTCTCCAACTCTTAAAGTGAAGGGAAGTATCAAGGTAAAGGAATGTCCATTAACCTCTCAACAGTTTGTCTATTTGAAATCTGTGTCCAGTCTAAAACCCAGAAGGCTATGACTCACCATGCGTGGCAATACTGAGACTGAGTTATAGTTGAGTCCTTTTGGATGAGCCTTATCTAAACTGCACTGGCTGAATACATTGATTCTAATGAAGTTATTCATGGCTTACATTGACTGATTTAAAGCCTTTGTCTTTCATACGTAAATCTGTTCCTCCAGATGTAAGGTAGATGGAAAGTCTTGTGATTAGCTGCTGTGAGGATACATTAGAGAAGATAACAACAGAAGTGCCTGCTCCCTCATGTCCTGGATCCTTCTCAGCAAGGGACTGTGTAATAAATTATTAAATTTACAGAATGACTCAACTGAGGAAGCTATGGAAATACAGTCCTCAAAAAATTTACAGTGGTTTCTGGTGTGCAAAGGTACTATCAGCTAGCACTAATGCCTCAGCTACTTTTCCTCCATCATCTTGTCTGTGCTATTTATTTTTAGACCCTGATGGTTTAATCAGTGCCATGCGAGCTGAGGCCTCCACGTACCTGGAGCTCACGGAAGGCTACAACTGTGTGTTGCAAGAGCCTCATGGCAATGATAGTCATTCAGCCCTGTGTGATCTGGTTTTATTGGAAGTTATTAGTTTAAGGCAGATATCTTAGATCATCTGGCATTTTAAATCCCTCTTGGTCTGAGACATCTCGCATCTGCTATTCATACCTCCAAACATAAAAGAATAAAATCTTTGCAGAAAAACACCTCATATTGTTTGGTATCACTGAAAAAAATAAAACTAAACTTAAGCCAATACTTTTTCTAGAATCCTTGTTTATCTCAGGATATTTTCAGTACAACGCCTCCTCTTTTTACTCTAATGCCATAAGTGGTAATTGCACCCCTTGGGTACATCTTGGCTGATGCCTACAACACATCTAGAGCTGTTTACATATTACTATGAAAAACTATTTGAACTGAAAGGCTACAAGTACTTTACTACGAGCCATCAATAAGCCTCTTCTATCATTTAAAAAAGCTAAGTGCTGGGTTTTATTAAATACCAAATATAATTGCATTGGCATACAAAATACCATAGCCTCATTCTGTTGCATGAAAAACAAAGGAGGAAGTATAAAATTACTGAGTTTTACACATTCAGAAATCTCATAGATCCTAGTTCATAGCTCTAATCTTGACTTGGCAGTGCACAAAAGGTCTACCCTGTGCCACAGAATTTCCCAAAGATTCACTGGTACTAATAATGCTTAATGGCTTCAGTGGAATTAGAATTGCTCCCTAAAAAAGTTACTTTCTCCTGCTGTTATTGCAAAGGAAGTCCAAACCAAATAATATAATTAGAATTATGTTGTGCTTAGTACTTGCATGAGAGACCACCTGGAAATCCCACAAGGTGCTGTGAACGTCGTACAAGAAGTCACGGCTGACCGTCTGACCAGCAGGAAGCCATAGCAGACAACTAAACTGGAAAACAGCATTTATCTGTAAGACAGGACCTCAGAGGACAGGTAGGGAAAATATGAGGGGAGCTCAGCAGACAAACTCATGTTTGTAAAATGATCCTCTTTTAAGCCTGAATCTCATGTCGTAAAACAGTTCAGGCTGTCCACAAATGGCCCATAGGCTTTGTGCAGGTCTCTGCACAGGGATGCATTCAGTGTGAAGAAGATACTGTAAAATATAGATACCAATAATTATTATCAGCCTCTTCTAAAATTATAGACATTTTTAGCTGAGTAGAGTTGAAATGTTCTTTACATACTAGTCTAAATAAATTCAGATTTTCTATGGAAAAAAAAGTACAGTAGTTTTTCCTTATGTATAAGACCCCCGTGGATTCCAAGACAATGGGATCAAATTCCACAGCAGTGATCTTTTAATTTCAAGACAACATTAATTTATTAAAACATCTTGCAACAATCTTCCTTTCCTTCCTCCTCCTGGCCCAAGAAGGATCCCACGCAACCAGTTTGCAATTAAATGCTTTTGTTGATGTGACATTTCTTAATGACTTTTTCCACCATCCTCCACTTTTAAGATAGCTTTTTCTTAAGATTTTTGTGCTGCCTGTCTTCATTTCCTAATTCCTGCACAAAAGACACACTGCACAAAAGCAGACATTTATACCTGGCACAGCGGAGAAGGGCTGAACCATGGTGTTGTGGGTCTGTGACGGAAAGTAGCACGTGTTGCAGCTCTGCAGACACCTCAGAGATGTCTGGTGTTAAAATGCATGTTTGTGCTGCACATAAGAGTGGGATGGAGATCCTTGAGCTTTAACCTCACCAGAACAAGAAGTTCACACAGAAGGTGGCTGGGCAGAGTTACTACCTGGGATCTGGAAGCTGTAGGCTGCATTTCCCCGTAGTGCTGAGCCTGGGGATCACCAACTGCCAGGCAGCTGGGCACTGCCTGGCACCACCCTGTGGTACCAGCTCAGTGTGTCCACAGGGGAGAAAACATTTCAGCTTTTTATAGCTAGTTTGCTTCTGATGTTTTTTGCTAGGAGGTCCAAAACCATTGTATTTTTTTTTTAAATTAAAAAATCATAAAACACAATTATGTTTTTATGTATAATTTCATAGCAAATATTAGGTTTTGTTATACTGAATTACCAGAAAATTTGTGGATTCTTGCAACTTGCATGTGTCTGATGACAGTCTTTACCCAGTTGCTTGGTACAACGGGAAAACATCATTGAAAGAGTCCTTAGTCACAAATCTCAAGAATGCAAAGAACAATGCCAACAACCTGCATCTGTGATGCAACAGCCCATTGTTTGCTTGCTAAACAATTGTTTGTTTTAGAAGCTAATCCCATGCATGCAGCTCTAAGAGTATGAAAGGAAAGAAAGAGAACAGGAATCGTATGAAATATGTGCTGCGCAGCCTTCTGAGAAGTGGAGAAAAATGTAAAGCGAAAATACAATTTTGTATTCTGTAAATTCCAGTTCTTAAAAGCTGGCTGAGCAAAATGTCTACTGTTAGCTGCCCTGTAAAGACTGGGAAATGGGAAGCTGAAGTATATGAAAGGAACAATAGCTAATTGCTCTTATTTCCATATAATTCAAAAAGATAAAACTGCCTGAGCAATATGACAGAAGTAATTTACTCCCAGGCTGTGAATAACCTAAGGCTTACTTGTTTCCCTATTCAAGAAAAACTTGTGGAGGAATGTTGAAGCAGCAAGCTCATGTATGCATTTCTTTCCAGGGTGAGGTTTGCCATCCTGTGTGGCCTGCCCTAGGTGATCCTGCTCTGGCAGATGAGTTGGACTCAACGGTCTCCAGAGGTCCCTTTCAACCCCTACCATTCTATAATTCTATGATTCTATGAGGTAAAGATGGTATGTAGCTCTCTAGCCTGAGCAGGGACAGGTCTCATCCAGAGAAACATCCTTCTCCTGCACAGGGTTCAAGCCCCTCACCACAGCTTAAACATCAGTGCACACACCATTTTCGTACTAGCAAGAACTGCAGTCGTCCCTAAAAGCCTCCTGTAGAAGGTCTTTGTGGTTCATAGTGCCTGACTATATATCATAACTGTTTTCGCACAGGAGGGGGGCATGGGGTGGCTGAGAAGCCAAAGGCTCGTGGTGCCAGAGATGCACTCAACGCTGGTCCATCAACCTGAATTGCTGGATCTCTGCCTTGTTTTACAAAAGCAAAGGACAGCATCTCCTGCTTTAGCATCAGACTCAAGTAACAGGGAACACTGCTGTAACTGGAAGTAGCAATTAAACTCGATACTGGCAGTGCTACATAGCAGGTCTTCAAGTTTTACAGCTCAAAAGTTAGGACAGTAAAAGTAATCATCGTTCACACAAAAGCACATATCAAAAAGTATTTATTTGAAAAAAACTAAAGCAATTAATCTAGAATCACCAGGATGGAAAAAAATAATCAAATCTATAGCACTGAGTGAAAGGAAGTATTGTCGCTACTATCATAGTATCATAGGCTTATAGGATAATTCAGGTTGAAAAGGACCTCAGGAGGTCAGTAGTCCAACCTCCTGCTCACAGTGGGGTCACCTCTGGGTTACTCAGGGATTATTCAGTTTGGTCTTGAAAATCTTCAGGGAGGGAGATTGCAGAGTCTCTAGGCAGCCTCTTCCACTGCCTGATGGGGACAAATATTTCCTTTCAACCAATCTGAATGTCTTTGATTTCAGTTTATGCCCATTGTCTCTTGTTTTCATGCCATTCACCACAGTGAAGAGTCCAGCTCCATCTTCTTGCTAACCTAACGGCTCAGTATCTAGATGTGGTCTAACAAGTGCTGAGGAATGGGAGTATAATCCCTTCCTTCAGTCTAACGGATAATGCAGCTGAGGAGTGTTCCCAGTCACCTTCTTCCCCTTTATGTGCCCAGAAGTGTACTACAAGGGGACTCACTCAATGTTTTTCTGAGGGAAGGAAGTGAAGCTGACCAGCCTGCAGTTCCCTGGGTTGACTCTTCTGCCTTTTTGAAGATGGATAAAACACTTGCCCTTCTCTGGTTATTGGAACCCCACAATTATTTCCATGACCTTCCAGAGATGACAGAAAGCAGCCTTGCAAGAGCATCAGCCTTTTCGCCCAGCAACCTTGGATGTAGCCTCTCTGGTCCCATGGACTTGCATCAATTAAATTCTTATAAGTAATCCTTGATTTGACTTTCACCCACTTCTGTCAGTTCTTCCTTTTGAACCCTGGGAGACCTCGTAACTGAAGACACCGGTGCAAAGAAGGCACCGAGAACCTCACCCTTATCTATGTCTACTGTAACAATTCACTCTCACCCAGGCAGCAATGGGCCCTTGTTTTCCTTGCTTTGCCTTTATCATCAATATAGTGCCCGAAGCTCTCTTGTTGCCCTTGAAATCCTTTGCAAGACTCACTTCCAGTTGAGCTTTGGGTTTCCTGGTATCATTACCCTGGTAATATTTTTAAACTTCTCCTTTGTAGCCTGCCCTGTATGCTGCTTTTCTGCACTTAAAGTTCACTTCATGGTTCTGCCATGAGCCAAGCCAGCTCCCATCACACCCACCTATCCTCCTGAATATCAAGGTGGGCCTCACCTCTGCTTGGAGGTGCCAGCTCTTCTGAGCATCTTTCAGAGCTGCCCAATGGGATCCCACTTACCAACTCCCTGAACAAGCAGCAGTCTGTTCACCTGGAGTCCAGCGCCTGTGCTGTGCTATACTCTTTCCTCTTTCCCCATAGGATCTTGGACCCCACTATCACAGAATTACAGAATTACAGAATGCCAGGGGTTGGAAGGGACCTCTAAAGATCCAACTCCCCTACCAGAGCAGGATCACCTAGATAAGGTCACATCCATGCAGGTTTTGAATGTCTCCAGAGAAGGAGACTCCACAACCTCTCTGGGCAGCCTGTTCCAGTGCTCTGNTCTCTGGGCAGCCTGTTCCAGTTCTTTGTCATCCTTGCAGTGAAAAAGTTTTTCCTTATGTTTACCTGGAACCTCCTATGGTCCAGCTTGCACCAGTTGCTCATTAGACATCCTTGAGAATAGCCTGGCTCCATCCTCCTGACACTCACCCTTTACATATAGACATTAATGAAATCATCCCCAGTCTCCTCTTCTCCAAGATAAAGAAACCCAGCTCCCTCAGCCTTTCTTTGTAAGGGAGGTGCGGTGGTGGTGTTGGGTGTGCAGAGGAACAGTGGGTGCAGGGCAGCAGTGCTCATGTGGATGGTTGTGTCACGGCAGGACAGGTGCCCACCCCCGCTGCCCAGGTGTTGTGCTTTAAGAGTTAACAGATTGAGAATTGAGGAGGGGGGCACAGGTGATAACTCTAGGGCCCTGAGGGGTCAGAGGGCAGCTGGTATTCCCTCCCCTTCCCTGCCACACTCTATAAAAAGGGACAGGAAGTTTGGGGTCTTTCTTTTTTCTTTCCCGGGCTCTGCTGCTGTGACCACCCTTGTGCAATCCATTGCCATTCGAGAGCAGGTTTTGTGTATACTTGGATATCCCTCTTCCCTTCATGTTCCACTATCAAGTGGTCACTACAGCTATGGATACCATTGACTATCCTCTATCTCCAACCAGCTCTTCTTTGTCAGTCAATAGCAGATGCTGGAGAGCATCACCCTGCTTGGTGCACCCAGTACCTCTGTCAAGAAGTTCCAAAGCAAAACATTAAAAATAGGGATTGAAATGATAAAAACATGAGCAAGGTTTACAAGTTAACAATAAACCATCCTATGTATTTCAAACCTTCTCTGAGTTTAATCTCAAACCTATTTTATGTATTAGGTGAAGAAAGAAAAAAGAATTATTTTGTGTCAAAGGAACAGAGTGGAAGGAATAGAGTAGAAGATCGGACCATTCTAAACTCTGGCTTACTGCATGAGATTTTCAGCTATTGAAAGCTCAGAAAGAACCCCAAAAGATCCGTCCATTGTCTTTTGGAATGTAAGAACAACCAATTAGATCAAATTATGTCTTTGTCACATAATACCGAAGCTAACAGTGATCAATATAGGATGCCTAGGGTTTCAGTATTAGAATATAAATGAAGGATGCTCTTGTGTGGAATGCCATCTGGTACCCCAGGACACCGTCTCATCTTCAGCCATCATTGGGTTTGGGCTGTTGGGGCTGCAGATTGCACCTAAACCATGCTGCTAATCAGTCCTGGTAATCTCATAATTTACAAATTCACCTATTTCCATTAGAGTTAGTTTATAAATTTGGTAACAATAAATGGCACAATTAAATTGTGTTATATGTTGGAAAAATGCTGGGGTTTTGTTGTTTTGTTTTTTTGTTTTTGTCTTAAATTTACCATCGAGACTGTCCCATAGCTCCTGTGTGATGGGAAACAATGGGAAACAATGAACAACTATTCCCAACTCACCTTTTTTCCAGTGTACACAGTTCTCATAGATCTCCAGCTCTTGAGCATTTTCTTTCCTGATGAACCTCCCTTGGGATACATTTCACATGTCCATCTGTCTCTTATCCTCTTCCCATGTGTCTCTCCCACAAACACCAGTTTGAGGACTGTTTACAAAACAGTTCACCGATCTCTTGGCAGACTCTTAAGCAAAACACAATCTCTAGCCAAAGTCTGTGTTTTGGAAACTGTTTCTGCAATAAGTATAGTTTCATTTTTATTTGATTATCTCCATTTGCTAGAAGTGGTTAGCTAGCATTTAACAACAGCTACATTTCATCAGCTGGAAAGAAGGGAGGGACTCCAATGCTGCATTTGGAAATGGGAGTGGGAGAAAGATGTCAGGAACATCTTTTGCCAAGGTCTTTTAAGTTTCATGTATGCAGAGGGCTCCCCGCATCCAGTGTCAAGGCCACTGCCCATGGAGGTCATCCCTGCCACTCAGGAATTCAGGAAGGCTTTGGAGGAGGAATTGGAGATTCTTAGGCAGAGGCAGGACAGGAATGCTGGGGTTTTTGTTCCCAGCACATTGCACATGCTGGTATTTGCCCCCTGAGCTATGGGCATTCTACTAGAGCAGTGCCCCGCTGACCATCTTGGCTGCCTTGTGCCCTCAGGAGCTGTGTTTATGCCTTTTGTGCCACCACCCTTTGTCTCTGCATGTGATGTGGGTCAGGGAGCGCGCCTTTGCTGTACCAGCATCAGGACACAACTCTTCCTCTGTGCCAGGGCAAGAGTCAATTGAAATATTACCCTTGGTGCAGCCAGTGGGATTTTGAGCAATTTTGCTTTGGCTTTAGTGACCTTAGGAGCAATAGTCATATAAATCAGTGCCAGAGAATTATTTCTTGCTCTGAAGGTGGAGTTCCATCACACAGCAGATGACAAAGGTGACCAAGCAGCATGTCACAGATCAAGTTGCCCCATGACTCCCCGCACTGATGTGTGAGACTTTATGATTCAGTATGTGGCAGAGCATCTCCTTTCCAATTTTTTTCATTATGGAGGTACACTTCAAGGTGCATCTTACCCTTTTATTGCTAAGCCAGACCTACTAATAATTTTAATTCTCAGGGGATGACTTAGCTTGTGGGTAACTCTTCCGGTCATTCAGTTCAGAGCCACATGTGTTATCCTTACAAAATAAACTCCTTCTGCTGCCTCTCAATCCTCTCTCTCATAAACACAAAACCCCCCGACCAAAGACATTGTTGTAAATATACCTAGGAGAGGATAATGTCTTGTGTTTTCCTTATGGTGACCAATATTGGTGATCAAGATTAAAAGAGGAAAGGAAAACAAGGCAAGGCTATTGATTCTTTCCTTGGTGACATTTGATTTTAATCTAGGTTTTGGAAGACCTAGAGAAATTTCTTTGGATCTATCGTATTTTATGTCTGTCTAACTTGTTTCTAAGTTCTGAGTTTGAGCATCTCTGTTGGCTGTCAGACAGATGTTAGTAGTTTGTGGGTGGAGAGAACCAATGGGGAACTTCCACAGATATAGCCTCTGAATCTTCAGCTTAGAGTCATCCGCTGTTTAACCTTTATTCTCTGTAGTGAAGCAATTCAACACTCATGTTTTCTCTTCTACAAATAAAGCTTTTTGTTTTCTAGCAGCTCCGTTGCTGAAGCACACCACACAGATGGGTAGCTCTTTTATTAACTTTTTTCACATTGCAGCAAAAGGGGTAACCTGAAGGTACTTGACAAAGTTGATGGGCATTTCCTTTGTCAGTAGTGGCAATATTTTGAAGACTTCTCACTTTCTTTTGGTTTAACCTTTTTGCACATTGTTTTAGTTTTCTTCAGTACCATAATGCACTAGATGTTTTCCTCTTATCTATCCAGACAGATATCCATCTCTGCTAATGGCTTCAAGCTTTAATTGCGTAAAGTTAAAAGGAGAGAAGCATGAAGCATTATTTTTGCCAGTGCACATAACATACAGCAGATAACAGCATTTACCTATGACTTTCTCCAGCATAATCTCTTCCAGAGTATACTGAACATATGCAGACAGGCAATCTGCGTAAGATTTCTGTGAGTGCTCTGGACAGTATTTCTGACTAGATCCTCAGGTGATTTAAGTTGGCATTAATGTGTAGACTATACTTTTAAATGATTTCAGTTATGTGCACTGAACTCATGTTTATCACGAATTTAAACAAAGTTTAAAGATGGTTGAAGATCACAAGGTCTTCTAACCAAGAGCTCCTTTATTCCTACTCGAGTGACAGAAGTTTTAAAGCTAGTTAAAACTGCTGTGCAGCCAAATGCTTTTCACTGGGCAAACTGAAAATCCCGGTTCAGAAAGGCTTCCAGCATATATTCAGTTCCTTTGATACTCTGTAGAAAGAATTAATATGATACAGAAAAGTTCTAGAAGTTTTCAGGAAAAAAAAAAATCCCTTTTTATTCTGGGGAACTCATATGGGGGAAAATCCCTAGAATTAGATTTAAAATAAATTTTCATGAGAACTGGTAAATTACAAACTCATCAGTGAAAGAAACTGACAAATATGTAAAATCTTCTTTCCATATGCAATATTTCATATTATGATACTTTATTTGGGAATTTATCAGTCTGGAGGTGCAGTTCCAATGTATCATCAACAAAATGTACTTTTACTCTTTAATATGATTCTACTTTAACTACACTATGATGAATACTAATAGGAATACAATGCGTATTTTGAAAAGAATTCTCTGTAGATGTCTGCATTCCATATTTGTATTGTAACATTAGGTTAAATTCAGTTAAATTGTATTTCAGAACTCTACGGATACACATTCCTATTTATAATTTTAAAAAATCAATGGTTTCTGTTTTCAATGTTTTAAAGAGATAAATTTATATACTTTATTTCATAGTACTTCTTTATCTCTAAGAGTAAGTTTATAAATCATTAACCATAAGTAAATAATGTACATACTTCTTTTATATATTATGTAATTGCATTTACTTTATACTATCCAAATTCCACATGCTACTTTTCTTTCTTCGAGATATGCATGCCGTTTAGTTTCCACTTCGTTTAGTTTTTCTTAGCAAGTAACTATTTCAAATTTTATTGCTTTACTCCTCTGTTTTTTGGTGAGAGTATTTTCCTCTCAAAGCCATACTCATCCATTTTTCCATGGGTAGCTGTAGACGGACCTCTACCGCTGGAGAAATCAGAAAAGTTGTGTTCTCCTTCATCGGTGACCTTGGCAGGCATACTTTATTTTTATAGGACTTGTAGGAAATGTGGGTATAATTTAATAGGAAACATTCAGTTTAGAATTTAGACTTCCAGTTAGACCTTGAAAAGAGTTTGAGAAAACTACAGCACTTCATCAAAGTGCTTGAAGATCCTATTTCCTAAAGCATGAGGGGGAAAAAAAATCAGTATTTTATTAAATAAGCTGTTAACCACAAAGTTTAGATCACCCAGTATGAGGTTTTGAACAAGGGAGAGACCGAAATCAAACAGATGCAGAGACTTTGTGCTCTGCATCCCCATGGAGGGGCTGGGTAAGTTCCTGCCGATGTGCTGACTGTTCCAATGCAAGCCGTGGCCTGGTGGAATCCAGGACGAATTGAAACCACCACAGCCTGTGCCACCACCGCTGCTGTCCCTCCAATGCTGTCCCACTGCCAAGCCTCTGTTGTCGCTCCTGCTCTAGGAACAAGTACTAGAAGGTCCATAAAGAAAATTGAACTTGTGCCTCTTTCCAGCAAGAAGGATTACCTCTTAATTTCCCCAGGGTCTGCAAAGGTTGTGGTTTAAACACTGTTTAACCCCACATTAATATAGGTCTGATGAATAATGAGTTGGCTCTTTTATTTTCTTTCAAGATGCACAGAGTATCATCTGATGCATTTCTAAGCAGCTGCAACAGCTGGAAACATATCTGTTTTCTTTCCTCTGTTGAGCTGTTGTGTACTCATTGTGAAGGACATGAAAGAAGATTTTTACTTCTTTTTAATTTTTCTTCTGCCATTTTTCATAGTCTTATCTGTGTTTGGAAGGTCTCCAACACAGAAACTGCCAATTCACAATTTTTTTGTTGCGCATTATTGGATTTGCAGTTTTGACGGTTCTTAAGACTTGGTCTTCAATCAGCAGCTTAGACATTTTCTCAAATGCCTATTATTATATTACATATTTTATATATATCTATAATATATGCTATATATCAAACATAATTCAGTTTTGCAGGGTTTTTCTGAGGTCGCTTGCTGTGGAAGGATCACAGTTCTGAACAATCTGTTAGATCAACAGGTGTTTCAGTGTTTCCTACTCTCTGGTACAGTTTTCTCTTTCATTGTGTGTTATTGGGACCCTTTTAAAACTTTGTCCCCTAAATGATACCCCAGGTAACTACGCATTGGCCTAGGGCGAAAGGCACTTCTAGATAATCTACCTACAGCAAGGGAACATGCTTTACTGGGATTCACAATCATCAGCCTAACTATGCTGTTAGAGGATTATGAAAGGTTTAAGAAACCACATGTTTATTTGACTCATCTTCTGTTACGCATAGGGTTTCTCCAAGCTTTGTTTCTCTCAGCCCTCTGAATCCTTGGCTCTGCACAGCCTCTCTTGGCAATCCAATCCCCTGCCTCTCCAGTTACATGTTGCATTGTGATTGATGGCCCTTCTTTTAGCTTTTTGTTTGTTCTCTTATCTACAGTGTCCCCTACAGGTTGCCCTTGAACTTCGTCCTTCTGCTGTTCCTACACACTACCGCCTGGGAGCTGGTTGCAGTGCAGTGTTTCATGGCTTTCACTACTTTAGGTTCAGACTGATGCTGCTATTAATATGCTTGTGATTCTAAGCTGGTTCCAAGACTTAAATATTCTTCCTTCCATTTATATTGGTAGAATTACAACAAAGAGTGAATAAGCAAGCATCTTCTCAACATCACTCCTGATTTTATTGACCTTACATGTCTTTTCCACATAATGAGTCCTACTGATTTAATTTTTCCCCATTCAGAATGTATTCCAACATTTGCACCATCCCCCCTGTCTTTGTCCAACACCTGTACCATTTCTACAATGATTTTTCAAATGATAGGACCTGAACTGTCACCAGTAAGACAGGGTAAATTCACACCACCCACATTTCTTTTTTTGGTTCGTTTTTTATCCCTTGTTCCTATATACTGACACAGTCTATAGGCTGGGTCTCTACAATCACTTGGCAGAGCGTGGGAGCAAAGAGGGTAATGCTGCCCAAATGTTTTCTGCCTGTGATCATGCTTAATAAAGCTCCTGTCCTAAATTGTACTTGTGTTATTATGCACTTGGAGTCCCCAGATCTCTGACACTTAACAAAGCCATGTGTCTTTCTGACCGCTGTTAACAGCGAGTGAACTGGGAACTTCCCACAGACCTACCAGCAGTGACTCCTAGTTCTCCTTTCTGAACAGTAATAGCCAATTTAAAATCCATTAAGTCATGTATGTCTAGTTAAGGCTGTTTCCCTTCATATTCATTACTTTACATTTATTGACATTGAATTTTTTTACTGTTATTTTAGTGCCTGCATACTCCAAGCACGTTCATCAGACTAAATGTAGATGAACAGCATCTGAGCCAGTCACGGTGTGCTCCTGTTATAGGCAGCAGGGAGAAAGAGGCTTCTCTAGGGTTAGAATTCCTCCAATTCTAACGCATAGATTCCAAACAGACCAGGGGAATCAAGCCTTAAAAGTGCCGTTTTCTCTCCGCTGAGTATGAAAGCAGCCTCAGGTGACTCTTGGTTTCTCCAACAGCTATGTTGTAGATGTCGGTGATTAGGTAATAAGAATCCCACAGGCATCCTATTGCAAGCTGTCTCTGTCACATTGCAAACAGCTTTTGTTTATATTGCCCTGAACTATTCTGCACCATCAACAAACTCTGCCACCCTGCTATTCACTTTTCTCAGAAGTAAACTAAGAGACTCCTTTGGAAATCTCCCTAAAAAAACCAACAAAAAAAACCCAAACAAACCAAAAAAAACCAAACAACAAAAAAACCCGACCTTTTGTTTCCTACTCTTTCTTTCTGACTACAGGAATCTCACTCTTTCTGAGGAGCTAAGTGGATTTCTGAGGTGAGATTTTTCTCCCTGCAGAAGTTATAGTACTTTTTTTTCCCAGTTGTATCATGTTTGCCCGGTGTCTCTTAGTTTTACACTTTATCACAAGTTTCCCAGGTTAGTATTCCCAAGTTAGAACTACGGGTCTGTAGATCTCTAGACCTTTTGTAATTTTATTTTCCAAAAATGGGATCACATCTGCCTTTTTATTCCCTTAGCATCTTTTAGATAGTGGATTGTGCACTGCAGTTAGGAGTTCTTTTACAGTCCTGGGGAAATCCAATACGGTCCTGATGATTCATTACTACCTATTTTATTGATCTGTCCTAAATCTTCCCCTACTAATTTGAGTCATTCCTATTTGTTCTCATCAGGAAAGCCCACAAAATGGGAATCTCCTTGAGATCCTCTTTTGTGGTTACCAAGTCCACTTAGCTTTTTTCTTACTGGAAGGCCTGTGGGCCTTATTGATTACCTGGCAGGTTGCCAGATTGCAGTGAGTTTCTGAGAACTTTGACTACTTCTTCTGATTCCTTTAGCCAGTTGTCTCACAAAACGTTTTTCTGACCTGCCTCCTTATGGTTTTACCTTTTGCTTACCAGAACATATTCTACACACATCTTCCAGCAACTTGTCCTGTATGTCGATCAAATATTTTTCTTTCCTCTTGTGTTGTAAAAGAAGAACCATATTCTGTTCATAGTGGACTAGGTTGTGAAGCAATTACCTACTTTAGGCACATACTATTTCCTGATTATTACGGTGAAGGGGAAACTTGCCCATTTCTACTCACAATCTATACTTTTAGTAATGAGAAAGAGAATAATTTCCATTATTTTGAGATGGCCAAACGTAGGCAACAGAGATATTTGTGCCTTGGTACCCTTTCTTTCCTTGACATTTTTAGAATATTTTCTGCTCCATTAAAAAAAAAAAAACAAACACCAGAAGAAACACCTTCCATTTTTAATTTAATTGAGTTAATACTATTCTCACAAGAGAGGAACTTCTTCAGAGGAAGGTCAATAACATAATTAGCAAAACATAATTAAGAAAGTAGTGCTGAAGAACCAAGTTACTGGCCAGATGCTTTCCTCAGTACAGCTGGTAGACCCATGGGGCTGTGAGTGAGGTGGGTATATCCCTGACACTCAAGGCCAAAATCTGCCTTTAGAGATGCAGGTGACGCACAGTCATGCAGGGTGAGAGGCAGGGTCTGTCCTTTGGCTAGGTTTGTGGAAAAGACAGTATTTGGCAAAGCAAGCCCTCAAGGCTGAATATCTGGTGCTTGAAATTCATCACATGCTACGATTTGTTTTTATAAGCACTTGATCTTTTGCAACTTTGATCACAAGTGTGCACAAAGGAAAACAGATGCTCTCTGTTAAACCCTCTCTCCCCCCAAAGGGAAAGAGAAAGGAAATAAGGGAGAGAGACTTATTGATTAGAAAGGAAGATAGAACAGCTTTCATGAAAGTAATAATAATAAAATGGAATATATGCAAACATATACAAACCCAGTATTGAACTGAAGCCCCTTGATGGCAATTATCATCACCATTGATGCTGTGGAGCAGGCACTGGGAAAGTCCCAGACTGGACTCAGCAGCAGACAGGAACTGGATTCAAGAGTTGGATTTGGGAACTGGATTCAGGAACACATGGTTTGGGATTGAAGGCAGAGTGGACAGAGTCCTCCTCGGATGCTGGCTATTGAAGAGGAGAGCTTGATCCTCATGATCCCTCAGCTTTATACTGAATATGACATATACGGGTTGGAAATCCTCATTGGTTGAGGATTGGTTGCTCCTCCCTGCAGGTGTGGCCTTTACTTTCTGCATCCCCCAATGTGGTACACAAGATTTAGCAGTGACCTTGGTCTATACACCAGTCCTTGGTAGTAACTCTAAACATCAAGCATTATCACTGTTAGGAGCAGACACTGCCTGGAAAAACATGCTGCTGACTTCAGAAAGTGCCATTCCTTAGAAGAGATGGAGCTGAAAAGTAAAATCACCAAACAGAATTGTTCTGTTCTCACTCAAACCGGGACAGTTCTTTGTTTCAAAATTCAGTATTTTGTCACATATTCATTTGTAATATTCGATGTGTTCAATTTGTACTTTGACATTTATTTGCAGATATGAGACTGACTGAAGCCTGAAACAATATATAGCCTATTAATGCAGTCCACGCTCTCAAATTTTTGATCTTAATGAGCCCTCTAATCTCTGTGAGGTTTTTATAGAGGGTGTTGCAACTAATTTGGAATTATAGCCATATTTGAAAGTTTGGACCTTTATCTGGGACAATTCATGAAGAGAAAAATCCAATAAATCATTGGCAACGGATTGTTGTCCTTGCTGTAGTAATTATCAGAGGGCAGAAAAATTGCCATATTTTAACAGATCAGTAGCCTGATGAGTCCATTACCATTTCTTCCACAGTGGCCAGGATCGTATGTTTCAAAGAAAGGTTCAACAAACCCTGTGAAAATATTATGTAGTAACCCACCCACAGAAACAGTTTTTAACTTCTGGAAGCTAGTGCCTGATTTATGGCCTCAAGCATGGCAACAAATGTCCTAAATGGTTTCACACATCTTTTCCCAAAATGACCTCTTTGGTTACCTGGAAGACTATAGGCTGACACATCAATTCCACCTGTACGTTGTGGTTTTGTTTTTAATTTTTAAAGAAGAGTTAATGGCATTTCAGGTATTTACTTGATATCTTCAGAAAAAAGGACACTAGTATTTATCTCTGCAACAGATACTGGAAAGACAGTGGAAAAGGAAATTTCCCCACACTGTTCTATGGGGACAATTTAACCACAGCATTAATAGAGGTAATGAAGTCTATCTTACCTCCTCACTTTGACTTCACAAACTCCAGCCCTTGTTCCATCAGAGCACAAGAGGTTTTAATAATACAGCTACATTCTCACTGCTGAGAGTGGGATTAAGACCAACAACTTATTTTACATACAGGAATGTAATTTTCCAATTGCTAAGCACTATTAGCTTTCAGTCACTACTATGCAGAATCATTTTTACTCACAAGTTAAAATCTATGGGGATTTTTTTATTGCCAGTGAGACTTTTTCCTCATATCATTCAATTCTCACCTGAGTATATAATACCAGTGAGACTATAAACGCTTAACAATTTGGTCATGCAGAGTGCATCCGTAGGTGTTTGAATACTCTAGGCATGGTTTTCCTGGACTTCATTGACTAACACATGGTTCAAGATTTTATTTAGTGGCCTGTGGTTGTTTCTATAAATACATGTTGGAGCATGGATTGAATCCATTTGGCAACACTATCTAGGCATGGATGACCGATGGACCATTACAAGTCATTGACTGTGGAGAAGGTTAATCAGACAAATCTTCTCATTAACCTGAATCTGATTCTCCTCTTCATTATTGAAAACTAGATTATTTTCATTTTCACTGTGAAGTTAAAGAATGAGTTATCTTATTATAAAGGATGTTTATATACATACTAAGTGTGAGTGAGAGCTTTATAAAAAAAAGAGTATATTGTGCAAAAACATTCTGTAGTGCTCTGCAATAAAAAAAACCCAACCCCAAAACAGTACATGTAAATGAAGATTGTTCTTTTTCAGTGCACAAAGGCATTCAGATGCTTTACAGAGATTTCTTTTGTCGGCTGAGGACCTTGATGGCTCTTGTTTTCTACAATTTTTTCTGTTTTCTATGTTTGTGGATGTTTTTATCCTACCTGGTTTGGTTTTTTTTTTTCATTGTTGTATGTTGATGTTTCATTTTCCTGGGGCTACTTCCTTACTTAAAATACATAATTTTCTATTCCCTTCAGTAGTGGTCCTCACATTATTTGGCTAGTTTCTTCCCAGTCTTGCACACAACCTTAGAAATCTCGTAGGTGGCACACACTTTTCTTCTAGTATTGTATTTGTGTTTTTAAAACAGATCTGCCCGTTATGATCTTTATTCCTCCAACCACTAGGTAAAACCCCATTTATTTAATCTTATTTGGCAAACACGCTATGCCAGTATTCCATGATGAGTGGTAAGTAAGTGGTAAGCAGGTCAACTCTTTCCTTGTGTCATTCAAAAATGACAGTTATTTATATAATTTTGGATTATTAGTGGCAGCATGCTACATGTATGTCTCCATCTACATGTGGGAGAGGTGACAAGACTAAGTGAGTCCAAGGTGTCCTCTTTCTTTGCAGTTGTTGGACTTCCCAAGAAGGTTCATGTTGTAGAGAGTTGGAAACAGTACATTCTACATGTAGCACATTCGACATGTACATCGGGGTGTCAAACCGTAAATAAATACTTAAAATCATGGCACCTGCATTTCTGCCAGTAAGGTCCTTAATTTCTTGAATGATAGGTTTAGACCAATACCATATCATTACTGAGAGCAGCTAGGTATTTTTAGAGATCTACTAAAGTTGTTTGTTCCTTCTGTCAGATCAAGGTTTTGATTTCTTCTCCAATCAATGTCTCATATAAAATAGCTGTATAATTATGAGAGCAGAAACTGGAATGTAGTTCTCTTGCACTGCTATTCCAAGTGGCTAGATTAGAGAACAATTTTCTGGCTTGCTAGCCCAGCAGACATGTAATTGTTTCATAAAAAGTGGAACAACTTAGCAGGAGAAACTTGGATAGTGCTATCCAGTTACATGCTGGTGGCTACAAGATTTATATTAAAATTGCCTTGGTCAGAGAAGAGTGGCCAAGGCTCTGGATAAGTGTTCTCACTGGTCCTAGAAAGCAAGGAAAACAAGAAGGTCGCGTCAGCAGCTTCCTGGGGCTGTGGTAGAAGAGGCTTTCACTCCCAGGCACTTACTGACAACTAGGTGAGAGGGTTCTCCATTCCTTCTGGTGGCTTTCCTAGATCCCATCCAGAGGCATGTAGATGTCTCCACATATTCAACAGGGACCCTAGGTACATAACCTGGGGGTGGTTGTTTTTTTGGGGATCCAATATTTTAGATTCATCCCATATAAGCATCAGCCTAAATTATTGCCTGGAGTTCTTCATTGACTTCAGAGTTGCTCAGCAAGACTTTTGTTGCCAGCTAAGGTTCCCAGAGTTAGTGGGATGAAGCTGGCCTAAAGTATCAAAAGTTGAGAATTGCAACACTTCATATTGCAACATTTAAAGCCTTTTGTGGACTAATCTGCTGGGGAAATTCTGGTTAGGTAAACGCAGTGGTGTTTTACGATCGACTTTAATGGCCCTGGAAGTCATTTAAAGAATTCTGTACAAAAGCTAATGCTGCTGCTCTAGAAGTACATATTAACTGACATTGCTCCAATAATATTGAGGCATCAAAGCCATTCCTCCTAGGTCTTGCTATAATGAAAGATGGGTTTTAACTGTGCTTTAAAAGCAGTGAATCTTTTCAATTCTTTTTCTCCTAAAAGCTCTTTCTATCAGATGTATTTCGATAGAGTTAGAATCATGTCCCTGTTTTCTCACTAAATGTTCCTATTTATATGTTAAAAATCCTGGCAGGTTTGCAAGTACTGAAAAAAAAAATCTCAAGGGGACAGCATTTTTTAAGCGGAATGAGATTTAAAGTGAGATTTCATGAATATCTCTTTGACTGGGTATGACTGCAAATCTTACAGAGATCTGTGACACTCTCTTACAGAGCAGAGTCCAGCTGGGAGCCAGTAGGTTGTGCCTGTGCAACCCTTTGCTCTCTGCCTTGATGATAAGGAGGTCAGCTCTCGAGCCCAGCTCAGCCCAGCCCTGTGGTGCTAAAGGATGTAGGTGCTCAAGTGCAGGTAGGAGAGGGGGCCAGCGTTTGCATGGTGGCTGTAGTTACAGCTGGAGAGCAGGCTGTTTGCAGGGGTTTGTAAAACCTGGATCACCTTCATAAAACTGGTCTATCCTCAGCCTTTTGGTTTGATGTTTGATGAAGACATTCAAGACTGTGGAAACCTCTCTGAGCTCGACACTAACACACGTATTGGTAGACATCTGTTTTGGCTTCAGCTGGTTATTTCTCTATTAATACTGACTCTACAGACATCTTCAGAATACAAATCACTGTATTACACCATGCATCCTTAATACGGAAAGCAATTATAGTCATTGCCAAGTCAAAAACATCTGCCTGAGGGAAAATCTTGCAGGCCCAGGACATGAAGGTGTTTCTGAGAGATATACCAGTGATGAGTTATTCCAGAGCTGCCTTGTTATGTGGCTCAGCTCAGTTCACTTAATCTGATTATGCCTCCATCATTTTTTTTAATTATTATTTTTTTTTTTTATACAGTGCCCTTAGATGGATAAAAAGGACCCCAGGAGCTGAGAAGGACTAGAAGAACTACTGTTGGCTGGCATTTCTGGCTGCCAGATCAAGCACTGCACAGGCTATATGGCAGTAGGAAGGATGACACTATGCAAGATATGGGTCCAAATTTGAATGCCTGATTGAAAGTCATTGAAGCCCGAGAACATACACAAGGATAACTCATTATTATACTTAATGAGAGGTTGGTTTTATTGCATCAGGTTTCCTTTATGTTACGGAGTAATTGGAGGAAATAGTCTTGTGACACCAACAGGCATCATCTAAAAGCCTGGAAATACTTCTGTGTAAAGAGAGATGGAGGGACCACAGCTGCTTGACTCAGAAAACAGATAAAAAGTAAATGTATGAATAGAGTCAATATGTAGTGAAAGATGCACAAAATAATAAATGTTACAGAAAACCAAGGTCTCCTATTCATTCTTGAGCATAATGCCAAAATGAGGCAATTTGAAATGGAAGTGAAAAGCAGCATATCCTGAGTGGTATATTATTAATTTATTATATTGATTGATGCATCAAAATGAAGGATTTAGTAAAAATAAACCCAAGAAGTGTCTCTGTAAGGAGAATGAGGAGATCTAAACCCTGTTAGACAGCAATGAATGACACAAGCCATGGGAAAAAAAGGTAGGTCCCCAATTAATTTGTAGTGTGTTTCTTGTCCCTTCTTTTTGGCAGTTTTCTGAATAAGAGATGGCCAGATCATTTATCTCATCAGGAGTTGCATTCTGTACAAACAGGTTTAGGCACGATTTTGCTAAAATGCTTAGTACAGCTTGTGTGTATCCACACTTCCAGATAAAATATGTTTGACTTGACTTCAATTGCATGCAACCTGTTGTCAGCAACAATTGTTTTTTACAGCCTAAGCAATACTAAAGAAACTCAATTTGGCAAGAAACTTAACTGAAGACGAGTACACTCATTCCTGAGGTAACTTCACTGACCTCGCCAGAGCTCCTCCGGAGTTCAGTCTAGCCTTGACCTGTTTTTCTGCTGCTCACAAGTTGTGTGTCTGGAGAACTGCTTCTGCTGTTCCATCCATCTTTGTTCAAAGTAATAACAAGAGAATTAAAAAGGGTTCAGGGAAGGGTGATAAGCATGTTTGGAGCAGAGGAAAACTCTCATATCAGGGGAGATTGATAAGGTTGGAGTTGTCTCCCTTAGAGATGAGACAAATAAAAAGGAGACATGAAACAGGAGACAAAATAGTAACTAGTGTAGAAGGAGTCATCCACACACGCCTTGTGGTCTGCTAAAGGACCTGTAGAGGCCCATGACAACATAATCAAATTAAGCTTCTGCTACATGCCTCTCCCTGCTGGCTGCGCAGTTGGGTTCTCTGCCCAGTGCCTCTTTCTCCTTTTGGGGTGTAAAGGCTGAAATTCATACAGGAAAGACAGAGTGGGAGCAGATGTTGTCCCTGTTTCCCACCCATGAAAATAGGAAGAGTCACAGGAAGTCAAAGAATATTCCAAACCAGAGGAAAGGGAGATACTTTTCCACGTAATATACAGGCATCCACGGGGCTAGATGATAAATAAGCATTTGAAGAGATTGTGCTTTGTTACAAGTCTTTTCCGGGTTATAAGAGTTGCTGGTAAATCTGGGAACAGCTGTGCAAACTGGGGGAGGCCACACTCTGATTCCTCCATCCTGTGAGTCAGGCCGGGTGCCCCAGTGAGTGGTGGAAATTAAAGGGCTACTGCCCTCCCAGCCTCTTGCTGTAAATCTTTCCCCATCTGCTAGCAGGTATATTAGCATGTTTTCAACAGCTTACAGCAGTCGGGGTTTAGGAGGAATCATAATGTGGCACACTTGTTATGCCACCCCTGCTTAATGCATGAGTTCTGATAGTGTCTAATGCTGACTGTCTGTCTGCTGTTGGGGTGGGATAGACCATGGCTACAGTTTCTGTGCTCCCGCATCTGCATCTATCAGCATCAGGACCATATGCTCACCCTGAATCCATGACAATTAATTTCTTTCTTAATAGAGAAATAGCGCCTACCTTTACTCCAAAAGCAGCTATGTGTTGTCCAGAAGAGAAGTTTTTGCAAATTGTTTCATTTTAGAGAGGAGTCGGTGCTTTTAAAAGGGGTCCTCCTGTGCTGTTTCAAACACTACCCTTTCTTAGTTACATCTCATTCCTATGGCTGAGAAGACCACCGAGCATCGTATTGAATCAGTTAGGGACTAATGTAATACCAAAGTCATCAAAGTTTGAAAGCCGTAAATGGAAATAGGTTAAAATTACATGACATGTATGGAAGCTCATTGCTTTCACTAAATGAGGGAGTGCTCCACGTCTTGCCATTCCCACCTCCACCTTCTGCCTGTCACCGGTGTTTGCCTTGGGCTCTGTTGAGCTGATATGACTTATTATGTGAGCAAAAATCTAACATGACAAAACCCAGGTATTTTTTATTTCCCATCTGCTGGGATGATGACTTGAACTGGCTGGTTGCAGCTAAAGTGAATGATGGCTGGGTGCTGTTCTTAGATGCAAGACATCCAGCTTCGGGTTTGGGATTGTTTGGGTTTTTTTTTTACTTGAAATAATTTAAAATATCTTTCATGTATCTATCTTCTACAACTGCTTTGATAAACAGGTAGGTGATAAGGCATTGCAAGATGCAGCTTTCCCAGCTGCAACTGGTCCAGTCTTGTCTTTCTATTTAAAATATGCTTTGGTCCCAAAGGAACACGTACAGCCCAGAGCAGGCTGATTATACCTGCTGGCTGGGGCATTCACCTGGGCTGGCAGAAGTCTAAGCTACTGCTTCTGTGCCAGTGCTTCAATATTATAGAGTAAGCTGCTTTTATTTGGATGAGCAATTTGATAATTGATGAACTGATTAAGAATCTTCCGCTCTGTTGGTGCCACTTGCTTTCCAAGAATGAAGTTTGGACTTGCTCGCTCTTTTACAACCCTGTTTCATGCTGCAGGGTTATAATACACAGCTGGGAAACAGGAGACCTGAATCTCCTCTGCTTTCACTGCTAAAGTAAAAGTTCATTTCTCTTAATTGCCTCTTGCTTATTGAGAGCCTGCGCCAGCACTTGGGAAGATGCCTGGCTGCTTCTGTGGGATGTGTGGTTCCCTGGGCAGGAGAGGGGATGAGCAACGAGAAGCAGCGAATGTGCTTTCACGGAAAGGCAAGGCTGAGGTATCTGAGGCTTCAGCCACATTGGGGAATTAGCTGCTTGAGTCAAGCCGTTATCCTGCATCATCTGAGCCGTGAGAGGCAACCTAGCGTGTGTATATATCCCGTGGTCAGTGTGGAAAGCAGCATCTCACAGAGGGATGAAAGTGGGTCAGAACGAACACCATTTCTCACGCATTTGCAGTAGACCGGCAGCAGAACCATGTAATCAGTTACCACGGTTCAGTTGGTGTTTGGTAACTCTGGGGGTGATGGTGAGATATCACGGGACCAAGTCCTAAAAATACGCCACCTCGTACCTCTGTATTTCATAGGAAACAGCCCTCCTAACAATCTCTGAGGACTCACTCAAACGAGTTCTCTAAGCAGTCGATGATAGCGCTGGCCTTTCTCAGTAAATTAAATTTCGTGTCAGTGTACTTCATTCAATGAATTTTTCATTTTTTTGCTGCACGGCTTCATCAGCAGTGGGGATGAAGAGTGCACATCCTCACCTTTTGCTTGGTGGTTCAACTCACAGCACCCCTAGGTTTGTAATAACCTGGCAAGCCCCAGAAATAGTAAAAATGCACTGGGATAAGTACCCTGGCTGGTTTCTTTACTGCCCAGCAAACACCTGCAGGGGTGGTTGGAGGGAGAAACCTGGTTGGGAAGGGCCAGAGCAGGTGCCAGGGCATCTGGATCTGCTCACAGAGACCAAGCCCTGGAGATGGCGGTGGGTCACTGCCTGCTAGGAGATCTGAGTCTCCGAGGCTTTTCTTTGTAACTTCTCTTTCTTCCTTAGGGGGTCTTCGAATACCAGGAGTTTATTCTTGTCTTAATATGAACGGATTTACACTGATCATTCTTGTTAACAGCTGCTAATGAGAATCATATTTTAAATCTCCTGTGTTCTGAATTATCATTTAGTTTTCAAAGTAAACTAAAATTTGTAAGCATTCATGGGAAGAAAAAAACCTACCAGACTATCCTCTATACTGCCTAGCTGTTAGAAACCTTCTATGATTAGCTTTTCAAAATTGGTTTTAGCTTAAATATGTAGCGTAGAGCCCTAGACACAGAGGTTTAGAGCACTTACCACTTCAAACATGGTACCAGCAACCTTCGCCCCTGCCCCAAAAGAACAGATTGTTGGTGTGTAAGGGACTCCCATTTTTCGCCCTGCAGAGAGTCTCTACTTTTCATATCAAAAGGCTTGGCTGCAGTGATTCCCCCCATCTGCTTCAGCCTGACTCCAGAGATGGCTGGTGAGCTTCCTGCTAAAACTGGGGCACCCCCCAATTCAAAGCAAAGTGGCTGGGGCTGAATGGGATGCACTCTGCAGATAGATTTCATTTTTTTTTTTTTTTTAAATTCCCTTTACCATATTATTTTTTCCCTGTATTTGTTTTCTATTTTTCTTTTCATTTTTCTGACCCAGTTATTGTCGTTTTACTGGAAATGGTTTGTATAGTCGTCAAAGAGGATTTGGGGAAAGATAGCATCTGTAAAGTAGATGCTGGGATGCTTTATCTGATGGCCCTCTGTGACTGCCCCTCTTTGTGTTCTCCAGGCCTTTGTACATGCTAACCTGACTTAGGTGAGTTTATCTAAGGAATTTAGACAGTTGAGTGGATTTGGGATGCTTATGTGAAAGCTGAGTGTATATAGGTGGACAAAAATAGTAGTAGAATAGAAGACTATGTAAAGGATTTGCCTTCCTAACACGCAGACAAAAATGACAGGTTTTTGTAACTTAAAGAACATAGAATGATCTTTCCGATGACTGAGTATAGGAATGCTTGTTTAGGCTCCAAATATCTGTTTGCCAGATTTTTGTGTATGTGGAGAAGTGAAAGATCATTTGAAAAGTCAAGTGTAAAAGTAATGTCATGCAATATTGCAAAAAATGGCAATATTTTTTTCAGGTAAACTTCAGAAATTTAGTGTTTGTGTATATGTATATTTTATTTTTTTTTAAGCTATAATTAAGAATATATAAGCTTTTCCATCCTAATCTTTGGCTCACATCTACTGAACCGATGTCTTGCATATTTGTTCTTTACTTGAATAAAAGTCACTTGCTTTTAGACTGAGTAAAATTTTCTCAAGGGATCTTCGATAGAAAAATGATAGAAAACATGGCATAATCATCTTTATATCTTGTGAGATTTTCCCAACTTGAAAGATTCCTAAGCTACTCTTCAGAATGCAGATGCAAAGGTTAATTTATAAAGATATCTGACAAATACTTTTTATAATGGCATTAGAAAACTGCATTGCATTGCTGCAGGTGACGAAGGACAGCTATTTACCACTCCTCCCATACCAGCCAATCTTTAACAAAAGAAAGAAGACAAGTGTAACAATCTGTGTTTGTATTTTATTAACATTCAAAGTGGTTTGCCTTTTCATGTTAATAGACTTTTAATGATCTTATATAGGAGAATGTCCTGTTTAAAGAAAGAGGGAACAGCTGATAAGTTCAAATATAGGAAAAATAATTTAACGTAACTCGTGTAGCATGGCAGCGTAGTGAAATTTATAATGTAACTCGTGCTGCCTCAGTTGTGAAATGCCCTCATCATTATTCCACTCCATACAGTTTAGTAGTCAGCTGAAAGACTGTTGCTAATAACTGTTTATGTTTAATACCTTCACTAACAGCATTATTTTGCAGCCCATTCTCAACACATGCTGCATTTTAGAAATAGACCTTATATTAGATCACATCATAACGGCCTCTGTACCAGAGGGCAGAAAGAAGCTGCTTAAGAAACTTCGTTATTGCCTTTGTGAATGCTTCTATGGGCGACTTTGAGTCTCGTAGCTTATTTGATGATGGGGCTGGATTGCTGAAGTGTGGGCAGGCGGCCGTGGCTGCTCACTGGTAACAGCAGCCATGGGGTCTTTGGTGGGACAGGGGGTTCCTCAGGTAGCCCTGGGGAGCAGCCACGAGCAAGACCTGCCCCACTGTCGTTAGCCCTGTGTCATTTGGGAGCGTATTGATGATTGGTGGCAGGTTTGCATCCAACATATAGGCAACGCTGAACTTTATTGAAGCTGGCTTTCACTTGAGGAAACAAGAGGATTAAGGATAAATTCACTAAAGAGGATGCACCTAAAATCAGAAATGCAATAGATAAATGAGCACAGAAAAAAATAATCTAGTTGCTGCCTTGCTCCTGTTCACCCTGTCTTTTGAAAGTGCACTGAAACTCCATACTGTGCCTTTAGATGAAGAGGAGAGTGGTATGTGACTTACGGGCTTTACCTTATACAAGGAGGAGTTGCTCTCCTAATCCATCAGACAGGTAAATTGCATTGCATTTAGCCAGTAAAAGGTGGATATTGGAGGAAACAGCCCATTAAATTACCATTTACTAGTCCTAGAGAGATGTTTCTGAAGAAATAGATCACAAAGGTGTGAAAGAGCAACCAAGTCTCACAGCAGCTAATGGTTTTGAGTTTGGAAAAAAGATGAGGATGCCTGGCTCTGGGTGAGTCACACAGCTTAGAGTAAGTCCCTTTAAAATCTTCTTATTCGTTACTGCACAGATGAGAGACATGTGCGCTACAGGTTGTGTGTTACGTGCAAGCGCTATCTTGGATGCTGTAGAGGACTTTTCCATAACCGAATCCCCAAAATGCTTCCTGGTAAGTGATTTCAGACCTAAGGGCAGAGGAAAGGCCACCTCCACTCCAGGATAGTCTGTGGCAAATGCACATGTTCGCAGCCACTCCTTCACCAGTCCTGGAAATAAAGTGGGTTTATCCACTCTTTACTCCTGTTTTTGGCTTTGTTGATGTTTCAAATCCTAGTGCAGGCTGGGTGAGATGGTGGGGCCATTGCATGGCTTGGTGAAGGCTTCAGGTGAGGTGTTGTAGGAGGGCTGGAGCTGGGCTGGTAGCACAGGGCTGGCTTTGCACCTGAGAGATTTCGGTCCCAGGAGCACCCCATCCCTCCTACCTGCTCCAGGTCTTCCTGGCCACTTTAGGAACCAATTAGCTCATTAGCACAGCAGAAGACTAATCAAGCAGGAGCATCACCTACTTTTCAAGCTGTAGGGAAAAACTAATTTGGATTCTGGTCTGGAGACTCATCTGCAGACTGCTTCTTTCCAAATGAAGTTGTACACTGTGGAGCTCATAGTTGTTGCAGATGAGGATGTTGTGTGTGGGGCTGGGGCTGTTCATTTCAGCAGAAATCCCACCTCCTCAAGAGAAAATAAGGGGATTTCTTTTATATATATATATTTTTTTTTTTTCTTTCCAACCTCTTGCATTCTGCTTCCACTGATAGATTTCTGTTTGAGGATTCCCTTTGGAAGATCTGGTATTTTTTCATGAAAAGAAAAAAAATGTTGAAAAATTCCCAGTCAGCTGTATCCGGGAAGGCTGAAAAACTTCCAAGAGAGCTGATCCCGTTAGCAGTGCAATGTGTGGTTAGAAAACCAGCTTCCAAGCATGGCCCCCGGGACTGGAACAAGCCTTCAGAAAGAGCTCAGGGGTGCTGCAGACACAGGGAGTGAGCAGAGGGGCGCAAAACCCAAGGGCAGAATGTCGGCGGTGGTGCCAGAAGGGGCTCCCACCCCCAAACCTTTCCCAGAGGCTTCCCAAAGCAGTGAGAATACTTGTTCTAGTGTTAGTAAAACTAGTCTGGTTTTACAATGAAGAAAACAGGTTTTAAAATAAAGCCAGTCTTTAAAAAGCAGTGCAAATCGGTACTTCGTTTCATGCAGTGTCGTACATCTCATTTTATTTCTAAGCTAAAATACCAGCAATAAATATAAACTATGTATCAGAAAATATTATGCACCTTTGCAACTGATGTAAATACCTAAGTTTTTCTAAAAATTACAAGCTCTTTTATGTATGGTGCTTTTTCCTAATTTATAATCCTGAACATTTTTTTTCAGTCACAATTGGTACATACCTAAGATCCAGATTGAAAAGCATTCAAGATACCTTAACCAAAAATTCTTCTAACACTGAAGTTTACAGATGTGAATCTCAAAAACCACCTAACGTCTATGTAGCTTTTTTAACCAATTTATACCAAAGTGATGGAACTTTGTGCACCCTTCTACAAATTATAATAAACATATAAAGCACTGATTTGGTTTTCATCAAACCTCCCAGAGCAAGGATAAAAATCAAACACATTTCTTGACAGATACAAAGCACTGAAAATCAGCCTAAAAGCAAAATGAAAACAGTCTTACAATCAACTGTTTGACCACTAAAATTTTCACTCCTAGCCAGTATGAGCTTTCAGACTATAAATGGTTTCAAAGCATATATTAATGTCACTAATGGGAAAGGGTCACATAAGATCTGGGTTTTTTTTTTTGTTTCAGTCAGATTGCATGACAAAGCTAGGAAAATATAGGCCTCTAGTGTTACCTGCTCTATGTTATGGATTTAGATGTATTTTAACAGCAATACTTCAGTCTTAGGGCATTACGGTATTATGTTAATCCCCACATTCTGAGATCTATAGATCAATATGAATATATATTTTTGCTTTCACATAATTTTACGGAGTGAATGTATTTCAGGGGTTTTTTTGTCATCGCTAAGCTGATTAATCTAAATTGAATCTGTTAATGCAATATATATATTTTTTTCTATTAACGCGCACACACACACACACATACACACACAAATCCTTGTAGAAAGGTTTTTGGTTAAAGTAAGGTGTTTCTGGTCCAAGCTGAAAGAAAGAGGAAGAGGAGGGAAAAGAGCAGCAGGGAGGAACATTTCTCCTCTTCCTTCTGCAGTGGGTGAGCGTCCAGGGCCCATCCTGGGATGCTTGAAGACTTTGGCTCAAATCAGACTTCCCCCGACTTGAAACTTGACAGGAGTGCACGCAAATAGTGGATGGTAGCTGGTATAACAGTTGTTTGGGGAGGACTCAGGAGTTTCTTCTAATGAAATAAGTTTATACTGTCATTTTAGATAATTACATATTGGCATAGGGACCTCAGTCTTCTTTCCCCAAATCTCAGGTGAAAATGCTTTACTCCAGCCTTTTCCAGGCTTTGAAACCTATTTGTGGAAAACTTCCCAAGGTCTTGGGTTTGCCTAGGATTGTGGAATATAAACCAGTTTGGACTCTTAGAAATTCTCTGGGGATGGAAAATATTTCCCATACAGTTCCAGTGATTTTTTTTTTCTTTTTTACTTAATTTTAAAGGTAGCCAAGAGACAGATAATTCATTTCTTAAAGTTGCTTTTGTACAGATGTTAGCAAATTAAACAAGCTGGTCTTACTCTATTGGAAAGCACTGCAGACAGCAGAGCCTGTAAATGGATTGAAAAGAAAAAAATGCTGGAAAATGCTTGCCATAAAATTAATTAGGTGTTTAAATAGGTGGAGCTGATTTCTGTAAAACCAAGAGTGCTTTTTAATCTTCCAGAGTGGTTCCGAGATTCAGTCTTTAAGTAGAAGAAGTCCTAGAGGACAGCTCTAATGTGTTGATAAGCAAAGAACATGGACCAGTGAATAAGAAGGCAAAGCTTATTTTATAAATACGTAGAGACAGCTTCATCGCTGGAATGTACTCATCGTGCAGCTGTTGAAGCGCTTTGGCCCCATATCTTGAGGAACGTTGACGTTTTACTGTTACCGCAGTGCATTGCAAGTCCTGCTTGGTGTTACTGGACACTCAATGTATCTTTAGGGCTTCTAATCGGAGTGTGTTGGGGGCTATTTCTTTGTACTTAAATAATCACAGGCCAGATTTTCAAGGAATATCAATGTCTGGCTGCAGTGGAGTCAATGGGACCAGACTCTTTTACACCAGATATGAATCTGGTCCTGTGAGGGACCCATCTACCTACTGAGAGATTTTGTGACCTACTTCTACAGCTCTCCACCTCATTGGTGAAAGCCGTGCTGGGCTTCTGCTTCTTCATCTCTTTGGTCTCCTTCAAATTGCTCACAAAAGCAAATTCCGCCAGAGAGAGACAGCTGCTTCTGCATATATTAATAATACACAGCTCTATAAATGATGAATAGAAGATAGCACAGACATTGAGTTACTGTGTAGTAATTCACACTTAGCTGTTTAGATGGCTCTCAGCCTTCAGCCTGGCATTGCACAAGGCACCCAGGATGAATGATTACCCTGTCATACAGACTGTTGTTTCTGGTTGCTTAAATTGAGCACTGCACACATCAGATGGGATCATACAGCTGATTATGGCACACCAGAGAGACTGTGTCCACCACATGGTTGGTCGAAATAAAAACCAAATTTTCAAATTGCTTAATGATGCATCCATGGGAAGGTTATTAGTTGTAGACTGCAAGGGTCCTTTGGTGTTCTGGGGACCTAGAGCTGATCCAAAGTGGTGTTTCAACTTGTGATCATAAGTAATCACATTGTGCAGTCGTTTTGGTGGATCCCATGAAGTATCTTGTGCAGAGCAAGGTCCTGATGCTCCTCAGGTGATGGATGTGGTCATGTTGTCTTTTTCCTGCTGTTCACTCCACGGGAAGTCACTGCACTTCCTGCTGTGCCTCTCCATGACATTTGTGCTTGTGTAAGATCTATCCCTTAAAGGGAAGACTTCAGTTTTAATCACACCTGAAAAGTGCCTTTTTTTTTTTTTCTGTTAATTAAAAAGGAATTCTAGTGTGGCATTCTTAGATATATAGACATCTATACTCTAGAGCCCTAAAATTTGGGGAGATGAGCCTTAGCCTTTAAATCCTGCTTTCCCTACCCTCTATCACATTCTATCGGGGTGACAGTATACAGGAGATGTTTTATATGCTGTCTCCTTAGCACAGGCTGAAAGGCCACAGCCATCAATAATGTTCTGTTCATCCAATAATATTCAGTGTTAATATGCTGTAGTTGAAAAGTGACTCTGCTGATGTGGAGCTTTTAAGGGTGTAAAATTGCCACAGAAACCTTGTCACTGGTGATGGTTTGCAAATTGGAGATGGAAAATATGATTGAGTTGTCCCAGATGGAAAGATAAACTCCAGAGTATTTAGATCCAGAACTGAAGCCTCGCTCCTCTTCACAGGAGAAAATAAGGCCTCAGGAAAGAGTTTGGTGCCTTTGTGCTGGCTTCTGAGTGAAACAAACCTTTCAGGGAAAACAATGCTAATAGAGTCATCGCTTTGGCACATGAGCCCTGCTGGAAAGAAAGTCTGTTAATCCCCTCTATAGTCTCTCTATTTATACCCTTAGGCTGCGCATAACTGGCCAAGTACAAGAACAAAAGCTGACTAGAAATATCTCCTGTGACTGTTGTTCTCATGAGCTATTATCCCTTTTATTAAGGATCAGGCTACAACAACCTCTGTTAAGGACAATGTTCTGCGAAGAAATGTGATTATCATGCTGATTTAGGTGAAACTTGGCCCTGTGGCTTACATCTCACTCTGCCCTTACTGCCCATTTTTCTTATTGTCCTTTTTAAGTGGCAGTGCCATCAGCTAGGCTGGAGGAATGCCCCGATCCCAGCCATGGCCCTTGCTCGGGGAGCCACCCCTGGGGCACCTGGGCTTGCACATGCACAGAGATGAGTATCAGCATAGAGGTAGAGTTTGTCTTCTCAGCCATTATTTTAAGACATTTGATAATACCACTTTTACAACAAGAAGAGGGAAAAAACACCTTGGGCTACTTATTAGTGTGTCGTCTTACAGATGATATTCTAGAGAAGGGCAAAGCATGAGACTGTTCACCAGATGTCACTAATGTCCTTTATCATCTTTCTTTACTCATGATAATTTTTGAAATGAATGTATTTAATATTTCACCTTTTACTTAAATATATTTGAAGCTCATTAATAATTGCAATTATGTCCTCTGTAGTTTTTATTTCATGAAAATAGAAATCCACACCAATGTCCGGTTTCACCATGACTGATGTACCTTCTGGAGCTGGAAGGCCATACAGCCCTTGTTCCTTTGTGTCAGTCATATTCAAAAAGGAAAAAAAAACAAAGATGGCTTTTCTGATCTTTCTGCAGAGTATATTTCCAGAGACTTTTGGAGAACTTTGTGCTTCATGGAAGTGCATCATGGATAGGGAAGAAGTTTTGGAAATGTAGATTGAAAACAAGTCCAGTGGTTTTGCTTGATAAGAAGGAGATGGGGAGAATTCACCATACTTGGTTATACTGAACACGAGATTTCCTCTTTGGAAAGCTGTTTATCTGCATCAAGAAGACCTGTGATGTGCGTTAGGTTCCTGCAGTGAGAATTGTTGAGAAGATTTGGTTAGATTTACCTGTAATAGTTTTGCAAATGTAATGTTTCCATTCACATATTAGAAGTATGACCGAGGATAAATCATTAGGTAATTTGGAGTTAAAGAGTCTAGGAACAGAATGATGGAGATTCTTGAAGTAAATTACTTTTTCATACTATATGGTTACAATTTTCTAACCCTTCCAGTATTGCACAATCAAAAATTTTATCTGCAGGATATCCTGACCTTTCAATTCATAATCCCATTTAAGGACAGACAACAGGAATAAATGAAATCAATGTAAAGCATGATGCAATAGTTTGTGGGATTTTTGTACTTATTGAGCTATGATGCTCATTTGTGAAATGAAAATAAGCTACTCTAATAATTATAGATTGGCCAGATTAGACTGTTGGTATTTAAAGACAGAAGATGTTTATGAAGAGATGAAACTCCTGTCAAAGTGGAAAGATAAAGCAAAAAAGAATAATGAAGTAAAGAGTGGTAAGTACTTAGGCTTATGTCAGAAGCTGATCCTGCGGGGCCAGACGTTGGACTTAGATGTGGTGGTGCAGGATTCCTACAAGCATACTGCTGCTTTAGGATGTCAGCCTGAAAGAGCCCACCAGTGTCGGGCAGAGAAGTAGAACTGCCTGCATTTGGTTCGTTTTGACCGTAAGCAGGTATAGTCAGTTCTCATTTCTTTGCGAGACCAAGTGAAAGCCAGAAGCAACAGGAGAAAGCAAAGATATGGGCATTTTTGCCCAAGTCTGACTCATCCTGCGATTTGGAAGTGGGTGAATTGGTTATTTTGATATTTTTTATAAAAACAAAACAGATCAGAGTATGTTTATTAGATACTGCACAAACCAGGCAATCCTGAATCTGGAGGAGAGAAAAGCAATCCACCTCAGAGTCAAGGTTAAGGGAAGTTGGAGACCCTATTGTTCACTACACTGAAGATTGTATCTTTGGGCTTGATTGTCTGAATCCATAGCTTCTCTCCTTGGTAAAACAGGAATGATCTCCAAGGAGGATGTTGTACAGCGCTAGTAACACTCATGGAGGAGCTACAGCAACAAATATTGGAGGAGATCTGCTAGGGGTGTCCTGACTGGTTATTGTAAGAATTACAATACAAAACAATACAACTTAGCTATTTTAAAAAGTATATTTAAATATTTCATAAGTTTCTTATTTTCCTGAGAATTCAGCTTTAATTGAAGAGGCATATCTGGAGAATGGAAGTGATCTTCCTGAGCCAGCTGTTTGCCAGCGTTGTTAGTGTCTCTTTTTTAAGCCACTTCTGAGAACAAGCCTTCACGGGAATTTGGCCTCCTTTCATCTTCCTTCTGGCCTCGACTCTTTGTTTTGAAGATGCACACTCACACGTTAAGACATCACATATTGCTCACTCCTTCTCTAGCACAGTCAGGGCTTAATATTAATCTTTATTTACTCAAAAAAAAAAAAAAGAAAAAAAAAGGTTGTATTTAATTCAAGATCTTTAAAATTTAATACTGATAAATCAAGCACTTTCTTAACGTGTGTTCACATTCTGTCCTAGTCTCTTATATATGTGCTGCACAAATGTGATGCATTGGCTTTGTAGACACACAAATGAAGACAAGGAGAAAAAAAAGCATTTGCAAACCAAGTTACTTTCCTGTTTAGTAATGGAGCTGTGAGAGCTGCAGTTCATCCTGTGCAAGGCTGAGGATGGCTCAGCTGATCTAATACATCATCCTTGCCCCTGAAAAGATAGTTCTGACCCCCAGCTTCTGACTGTGTACTCCCAGACCCCTTGCACTTGTTCTGGTGCTAGCTGGATCTGTAATGAGCTGTTTTGACTTGCTGATTCAGAATAAAACTGACTAGGTTAAAATGGGGATAATTTTTTACTGGGTTGGTGAGTTGAGTCATCCTCACAAAGGACCTAAGGAATGCTGTGCAGAAGAGCAAGGTGAAGGACAAAGGAGAGGGGAGGTGAGGACCCGTTTGGTAGCAAAGATCTGTTAGACCCACTCAGCTGCCTCTTTGACCTCCCCAGCCAAGACTTGGATCCATGAGAATTTAAAGCAATCCAAGCGGGTCCTGCTATTCTACCCTGCTGTGCCATGACATGATGTCCTGCTCTTTCCTTGTACCAGCAACTGTGTCCATCCAGCCCTGTGATGAACTGGTTCAGTGTGCTAGACTGGCAGAAAATATTTGATATTTGTACAGTTTTAGTTAGGTCTCTACCACTTTTGCATCTTGGATCTGTTTCTCCAGGATGCCATATGAACACAAGTGATAGCAGAGAAACATGCAGAAAAGCTTTCTTTGGGACACAGAAGGTGGTTGAGTTATGACAGAGGTAACTTAGATTAGTCAAAACTGTAGGCTGCACTTCTACAACATACCTGTTTTCTGTATTTCTATTTCTCTTTTGCCTGGATGAATTTGAGAGGCACTGTTACATTTTCTGTCTGATTGATTTTCCATCTGTACAAAGCCATATGTATATAATGACCTAACTTCGATACTTGGTTTCAAAAATATCTTCTTACCCATGGGGTGCTGAGAAGACCCTAAAAGAACGAGAATCTATCTAAAGAACAAAGGTACATTAATAATTTCAATAAGATCATACACAGACATGAAAAACAAAACCCAAATCACCAACTCATGTTTGCTCATCAAAAATGTCCAGAGCTGGTCCAATTGGTTTGATGAGGTACAGAATAACTTATCTTAGACCCTGATAAGGCTAAACTGGGTTGTAAGAAATGGATGGACCTGTATTTCTAGGCCCATCCACATGTCAAGTACAACGATGAGAAAAAGTTCCAGCACCATTCCCCCATGTGCCATAGATTGTATTTTAACTGCTTACTACACACTGGGCATCTGTCTTGTAGTAAGGTTCCCGTACTTGATTTGAGCTTGTAGTGCAGGTGATGCCTCGCTGAGCTATGCACACCTTCTGTGTGCCTGGGACTGCTAAAGGCCATTGGAGAACTACAGCAGTCATTGTCTTTGATTTAGTAGCAAAACCTGTTTTCATTACTTGGTCTCGAGTCCTGAGGACAGCCCAAATCTTCCAGCACTGGAGCTTTCAATAAGACATTGTTTGTTCTGCTGCACTGTCAATAAGATGTCATTACTTTGGCTTCGAGATAAGAAAGGATTTGTTAATGGCTTCTCTTGGGGGATGGTGACATTTTTTTCCCCTTATAGATCACTGGAGAAAAAATACAGGAGCAGGCTGACAAGGAAAAAAAATCAGTTCAGCTTATTTTTTGTATTTATGCCTCCCAGTTAAAGCTTGAAGTTATGAAGAGCACAAATGTAGCCTTTCTCTTTTATTTGTAGCTGTGTGTGAAAACAGTGATGTAATATGCAATATGCATGTCATACATACCTTTGCAAGAAAAAAAAAATAAAAATACTTTAGCATCTCTTTCAAAGAAAACTGCTGTGAGCTGTGACCTATTGTTAATCTGGAAGGATGTATCATACTCCAGGAAAGGCAGCTCAGTTTTTGCCTTTTCCAGATCGAAGTAGTTACTAATTCACAGCAGATATGGTAAGAATTTTTCAGCTTTTGCTTTGGCGTAGCTGTCAGTACTGTAACCCTGGGGCTGCACAGTGGCTGATGGAGCTGCTGTTGCCCTCACCCCACCAACCTCTGCCTCCGGCCAAATCCTCCTGCAAATACCCCTGTCTGGTATCACCTCTGCCCCCAGCTGCACAGCAGGCTTCTGCAGGCTGCCATCACAAGACTCCCTGGATCATCCTGGCGTTTTCAGAGACAAGGTGACATTTGGGCAATCTCAGAAATAACAATGCTGTATTCTCTTTGCAAAACCACATTGAAGACAACGGTTAAGTGCTTGATTCTGTCAGTTTTTAACCATCTGTGTAGTCTGTATAATCTTCTACAGAGTTAAAGTTATGAGCACCCAGAGGGCATGTCTGAACTTGAAAAAAATCACTTGGCTTCAGGTGAAGGGTGAGCTCAAGGCACAATAGCTACTCCTGAATAAGGAGATTCAGAGGACCCAGACCAGATGCCAAGATCAGCGCTGCCCATTTCCAGTTGTGCAGGGAACTCTTAAAGGCACAGCCTTGCCCATTTAGCTGGATAACCATCTCTGGCAGGTAAGTCTCTTTTACAACTGCTTTAAATAATAGTAAGATGAGGAGCACATTTGGTTGCACTTTTAGTAGATTTCTTAGGCCAGAGGCTGCCCCACTCCTGGGCTCCTCTCCCACTGCCCCATTCCCCAGTTCCCTCACTTCATGACTCTCTGCCAGACAGGCTGCCACTCATGTGGCCAAAGCCACCCATGCTAGCACAGCCACCCATAAGAGTCACTGCACTCCCCTTCCCTGTGAGCAGCTGCACAGAGGATTTGGCATCAGGCAGCCCCAGAAGTAGCTGGGAGGAGGCAGAGTCTCTGCCTGGTTATACTGACATGGCCACCAAAATATTTTCACAGGACAAGTAACCTTAAACCCTGGCTCACTTCTTGGTAGTCAGGTTGTTATTAACTCTGTAAAACCCAAGAATGTGACAAACCCCAGGAACCATTGACCCGTGGTGGAGGGGATGGATGTTCAGGGCATAATGTCATGCTGGAGGTATCAGTCACTATTTCCACTGGCTTGCCAGGCTCCACAAGTGAAGATCCTGCAATGCCCTTACCACACAGGCTTACATGTAACTCTGCTCACTCTGAGCAGCCAGACGAGTATAGAAAATGACTGCACGAATGAGCACAATAAGGCTGTAACAGGAGACCAAATGGGATCCCAGAGAATGGAGAGGTAAGGCGATAGCAGCAGGTGGCTCTGGCTCCTAGCACAGATTATTTAGCCACTTGTGTGCTCTCCATCCAGAAGCTGAGAAATGATGTGAGAGGCTTACATGGATGCTACAGGAATATCTAAAAAACCAAAAAAATCCCTGATATTTTGTTAATGCTATCTGAGCTGGCTGTAATTTCCTTCATGGTGCACAATTTAAGAATTTGAGGTGTTTTTGTTTTGGTTTTGGTTTTTTTCTCCTTGTAAACCCTCTCTTCATATGCTAGGGGTGTTTTTTTGGTGTCCTGGCCTGTGCTCGCTGCACCATGGAACATAGTGGGATTTACTCCATGATCTGTGCCATATGCTTTTTCTTCCTTTATTTTTTTTTTTCTTCAGTGTTTAGGAGATTATTGTGGCCTACATGTTTATAGGGAATAATATATCTTGATACAGAATCACAGAATTATTGAAGCTGAAATAGACCTCTGAGATCATAAAGTCCAGCCTGTGACCTAACACCGCAACATCAACTAGACCATGTCACTAAGTGCCACATCCAATCTTTCCTTAACCACCTCCAGGGATGGCGACTCCACCACTTCCCTGGGCAGTCCATTCCAGTGTTTAATCACCCTTTCTGTGAGGAAGTACTTCCTAATATTCAACCTAAACCTCCCCTGGCACAGCTTCAGGCCACGCCCTCTCATCCTGTCACTAGTTGCTTGGGAGAAGAGCCTGACCCCCACCTGACTACAACTTCCCTTCAGGTAGTTGTAGAGATTGATAAGGTCCCCCCTGAGTCTCCTCTTCTCCAGGCTAAACAATCTCAGCTCCCTCAGCCTCTCTTCATAAGACTTTCCCTCCAGTCCCTTCACCAGCCTC
>VWZK01020640.1:4028-72047 GCA_013396935.1 Baryphthengus martii | reverse complement strand
TTTTTTTTTTTTTTTTTTTTTTAAGACTATTAATTACGAGAAAAGTAAAAAAAAAGTAAGGTCTTTCTGAGTAGCACAAACTTGTAAGTACCATTCAAAATACACTGGCTTTTATAGTGTTTTAACATTTCTTACTAGATATTGTTAATTGAATTTGATGATTTAGATCTTAAAAAATATATTTATTTTTGTCATTGGAAAAGAATGGTTATTTGACACTTGCCTGCATGTCGTTCGGTTCCCAAACCAAGGGGAATATGGTTTGCTTGCATTGTTGAAGTCTGATATATTGAAGACAGAAAGTGTGCTGTTTATATACCCTTTCATAGTGTGACTGCTGTGAGTCCCATAAGGTGGGACTGAAAAGGACCAGTAATAAACCAGACGAGGAATCATGTCAGATGTAAAAGCAATGATCATAGCCTGCATTTCAGAAAAAGAAGACAAAAAAGCACAGCAGCGTTTAAGAAATAAGCCTTAATATGCATGACTTTGCCATATATAGTATCTCAAAAGTTACAGTGTGAGCTAAAAATAGAAAATATGTACTTCTCCAGCCAGTGGTTCCCTCTGTAAATGAGCACGTAGTTACTCATGGGCATAAAACAATCTCTTTCTGGAATGTGCACTCTGTACAGTTTTTAAATTACACTAGCTCTGCTGGATGCTGTGAAAAAGTTATACTACAATATACTTTTTCTCTCATGAGCATGCAGTGGAGGTCAGCAGCCAAATTCTCCTTAAAGTACTCTAAGGCAGCCTTCTGCAAATGTGCTTGCTATCAGATGTACTTACGAGATGCTTAAAGAAATCCTGCCTGATGAAACTCATGGAAACAATGGAAGAGTCCTCCAGTAACCAAAAATTAAATTTCACCACGGCCCCAAAGGTTTGACTAAAGGAATTAAATAAACTATGTATATAGCCGATCCATCTCTGACCCTAGAAACATCCCACTCTTTCTGAGGAGCTAGCCAGCCCAAATTCATCTTGGCAGGAGCTGCCTCATAAGTTTTGATGTCAGTGCATGTGGAAACTGCTTTTGATGCCAAGACAATTTTTTTTTTAGTAGCAGCTGAATAGTGCCATTTTACATATGACGTGACTATTTGTTTTTATCCTACTCCCAAGAGAGTCCCTGTCCTACTCAGTCTGCTAGTCACAAACTGACTATGAAATTGGTTCTGTGGGTTTGTTGTGGGAAGTTTTTTCGAAACTCATGAACTTCCCAAAACATCCTACTCTAGAGGACAGGTTAACTATGTTTAATACAATCTCCTCCTCTGCTATTACAAATTCAAAAAGTCTCCCTGTGAGGAAGACTTTCCACTGGCAAGATCTGTAGCTGAGTGTCTAGCAAGGGACTGCACAATGAACTCATGATAACAGGTGTCTCTGGTGCTCAGCACCCAGAAAGGAGCAACAAGCTGCACTTCTGGGCTGAAATAGTAGCATTTGGTACCACAGCAGGGGAAAAACCCACTTGACAATACGGATGGAAAGAACCAGGGCAGAGACATGGAGAAGAAAGGCGTGGAGCAGGGATCTAAAGGGTTCGGGGGCAGCAGGTTTGGGAAGAGATGTATAAAAGGGGCAGAAAAATGGCATGGGACAGCGTAAGGGGAGGAAAGTGAAGCAGTAATGAGGTAACAGATACGGTAACAGATATCTTAACGGTATCTGTTACCGTAAGATACCTCTGTTATCTTACGGTAACAGAGGTACATAAGATCTGGTTAATATCTGTATTTTATTCCCCTTCATGTTGGTCTGCAATTCATGCAGTCTATTTCCTTACCCACTTTTGTGCAGCATTCCCAGCAAGACAGCCCCAATTTGAGGAGGTACTCATAACAGTTGTAGAAAAAAGAAAGGGGAGAGAGGAGAAAGAGTGAAAAAAACCATGGACATCTCTTCCTAAGTTCCTCAGACAACAGTTTGGTGACAGTGCTAGCTAATACAACCACTATGCTTCCTGCCCCTGCCTCTGTCAGTTGTGCCCCATGATGGCTCAGGCATTCCTGTGGCCCTGCAGCAGATCAGATCATGGCGCTGATCTGGCCAGGAATCCCCGCTGGATCCATTCCCTGATCTTGTTCATTGTGTGTCTGTCAAAGTGCTGATGCCAGCACAATACAAGAGACAACGATGAGAAAAGATGGGGAAGGGAAAGGGCGGGAATTGATAAGGGTGCAAAACCCACCTCCCCTTCAAGTAGCACAAAGCCAAATGATGAACGCTATCCCAATGTCTTACCTTTTGATTGGCTCACTTGGAAGTACCTGAGAAGCTAAACTCTAGTTAAGACAAAAATTACAGAAAAAATACTTTTGAGGTTGTAGTCCAAGATCTATATTTGGTTATCCAGAATATTGTTAAAAATGAGTTCAGCTGAGAGAACATCTATTTGGCTGATGAGAAAGAAGACTAAAACAATCTTGGTAAAAATTTTCAAGGTTAAGTTTTTTTTTTTGGTACTGTACCCTGGCTGAAATCAAATGTAATTGGCATGCACTTTTAAAAACTGGTTTTAAGAATTACAGGCCAGTGTGAAATCCATTGAAAATTACATGCTTTTTTATATTTACATGTAGAGTAGGTGGCTTTGGCCAACAACAAAATATATATTACTGTGTCTTGCAGTTGCAGAGACATGACCTCACACCTAAATTATTCTGTTTTTAACTGAAGTGCAAGCACAGAAAGTTTTAGTTAAATATAATTTCTTTCTGTTCATTAGCTTATTGAGTCAGACCATAAATGAACTAATACCAACTGAACAGTAAGGCAAAAAAATCCTTTCTCCCTTTCAACCAAATTGTTTTGATGCTGCTTCTTTGTATCATTTAGAAAGATACAGGAATATGATATTTACAGAACTTAGTATTTGATTTTACTCATTTGTTTTGCAGGGTCCCAGGTCTCATCATCCTAAATCTGAACCCTGTGTCACTCTCCTCCCTCTCCTGGAATGATCTCCAGATGTGCTCCGGAGAGCTGCACGGACAGAAACACGAACGCTAATCCTACGATATCCTCTCAAAGGAAAAACTTTTTTCATTTCTGAATTATGGGCTGCGTTTCAGACTATTGCACTGGAGAACTACAAACAAATAACACATTCTCTCCCTCTCAAGCTTTACTGCACACAGTTTTCCATTTGTACCATAACTAACTAAAAATCAGTCTTCAAATCAACAACAGATGCTTTGGTATCATGCAATAGCAAGTCCAGCGTCAAAACTGATAGCTTTGTGCAAAAGTTGCTTGCAAGTTACTAGCAGCTGTTACAAAGATAATAATTGAAAGAGAAGATGGTACACTACCCAAGGCTAATCAGCTGTAATAAGTCACATAGAAGATAAGAAACCGTTTCTGTGTACTAAACAAAAATTACGCAAGGTAACGGAAAGATTGATGACGTATCTATACTAGATCCACGATGCCAAACAAGAAAAAAAAGACACTTGAAGGAAAAAAAACCCTACTTCTAGCATTTGTTCTAGGGCTTTATAGCCTACACTCCATTAGCAAGAAATACTGATCTCTTTGAGGTCCTTACAACACCTGCAGTAGGGCCTTTTGAACAGGCCAGTCTCGGGTGCCATGCCCCTTGCATGTTGATAGCCCCACCAATGGTAGCAGCAAATGCATTGCATATACACTGACATTACCTATGTCTAACACAGGACATCTCCAAAAAGGGTGACTAAAAGAAACACGTCTGAGTTAACAGCCACATGAACATCGGGACTGAGTGCTTGTCAAGGAGAAGAGAGTAAAACCAAGCTGTAAATCTACTTTTGCACATGAAGGACTCCATGTTTTCATCGGGTGTAGCACATAAGAAGGAATTCAGAGTGAAAAAAGTTGCAAAGTTCAGATCAACCTCAGGTGGGCTGTGACTGGGTAACAATGGATGCCTATTGCTGGGTCATTTTTTCTGCAGAAAGCAGGGCGTGAATACATTCCTAACAGAAATCTACACATCTGAGTCACTGTAAGGTCACTAAAGTCACCTTAACTGAATATTACAAGAACTATGATTAAGGTACTCATAACAATATTTTGAAGTAATCTGAAGATGTATATCCAACCTTTTATTTCATAGTGGTATTACAAGCTCCAGTTGGATTGACTAGAAAAGACAGTTAGCTTATCCAATAGCATAACTTATTTGTTTTTCTTCCAGGGCACTAGAAACATTTTTGTCTTTTATTTTATAAGTTTTCTAGCAGCATAGTTCAGAAGAGGATATTGATGCATGAATAATGTTGCCTCTAGTTCTAGCTATGCTAAATGAAGCTATATTTCACCTCTGAATTTGCATTAACTGCTGGGATTTGCATCATTTGTTAGGAGAGTTATCACTAAGAATTTTTTCCACAAGCACTAAACCAAAAGATCCCCAAAGTATCTCTGGTGCCACCTGACATTTCTAACAATCTGAACATGTGTTACCAAAGTCGCATTGGTTTGGGTTTTTTTTGTTGTTGGTTTTGGGTTTTGCTTTTGTTTTTTTATTTTGTAATTTTAACACCAGATTTATTAGCAGGCCTTGGATATTCACAAGCCTATGGAACAGCTGGATTTATATTTGGCTTGCCTCAGCAGAGCAGCGTCAAACAGATGGAGCATATGTTCAAGCTTGTTGTCTGTCTCCCAGATTCTCTTGTAAATTTTCCATTCTCAAGTTCCCTTTTCTCTTTCAACGTTTCTCTGTGCTTAATTCTCTGCCTTTACGTCTTCCCAAGTCTCCTCTCTACATTCTAGCTATGTTTGCCATACCTGCTGAATTGTTACAGTGCAAAACAAAGTTCTGAACAAGAACAACGACCATTTTGGGAAACCTTTGAATGCTTGAAGATGTATCTGATACATATTAAAACACATCTGGTAGCTGAGGCTGACATATAAAATTTTCCTAATCACTGAAATCCACCATGGACTCCTATTTCTATATGGTATCACCCCAGCCCCCAAAATAACAAAACCAAGCTACTGGGAAGGTCATAACCCAATAGGCAGTCAGGTCATGGAAGCTCATCTATCCGTTCTTCAAAAACAGCCTCATCCTTCCAGGGAAAATAAAAAGACTTCTGAAAATGGGGAAAAAAAGAGAGAGGAATATGCAGGGACACTCATCTGGGTCGAGGAAAGAAGGTGCACATACCTATTCCTATATTATTTGTGTAAAGCAGAACCGCTGGGATTGAGATCTCAGACCAGCCAAGGATGTCATGACTACAGAAGGTGCCTGAGATACAGGAATATAAATTCGTCTTCTGATTTAAATTTGAATTGCTCTTTTACTTGAAATAAGCCCCCTAACTATCAAGCTAGTATCTATAGTAGAGGGCTCAGCTCTGTCTCCCACCTCTTTCCCAAAGTCCACCATTCTCCAAAAAAGTATAGCCTACTGTGAAAGCTTGGGCTAAGATAGACTTTTGTCTTCAGACTCAGGGCAATGACCTGGAGGACATGACTACCTCTTAGTGTGTCAGAAGGAATTCCTGGTCTCATCAGTAACAGTAGAAAATGGTGACCTTGTTGAAAAAGACTATTAACCATGCACAGTCTGTGGTGCTATTGTCCTTGCAGAGAAAAATCTGTGGTCACTGCTCTTTTAAGAAAGGCCAGCAGTGAGAATTTTTTGAAAGATAATATATATTTGTCCCTGTTAAAGATTAAGCAATCAACTAATTCACAATGAATTATTTTTCTCCTCACAGTGCAGTCAATGTATAAGATCTTGGTGAATTAGTGACATGGGAAATTTGAATTGTCTGAATTTTGTAATTAGGAGTATATACATCACAGGTTTTTTTTTCCTAAATGTTTAAAATAATGCTTTTAAAATTAATTTTAAATCCAAATGAAAACATATTAATTTGCAAATTCTCAGAAAATTCTTTCTGATTGCAAAAGGTAAGTGCTGGAATTTTGAACACACATTGTATTTTTAAGTACACAAGAAAGAAAGAAGCAGATGTTCTGTGCAAAATTGCTTACAGTCAAATTAAAATATGTAGGCATTGACTGTAAGAATTGCAACAGCTAGAAACAACAATCATTTATAACTTAGCTAAACTGCAACCTATTTTTTTCAAAATCCATGCAATTAGCTGTAGACTGAAAATGTCCCTATACTATGTGCTATAGAGGTGTTCTATAGTCTTCGTATGTAACAGATTTTTCTGAAGACTCTAGCAACCATAAATAAAATTTCTTTTCCTTATATAATATACATAAGATGTAAATATAATATGCATAATAATAGAATATATCTAATATTTTAGACTACATATATGATATATATACATATTAAAAATATATAAATATATAATATTTTAGACAGTAGCCATATTCCGTTTTCGAAACATCTGGAAAGTAACTGAGAGGCTATTGCACAGGGGCTGAAATCTTAAGGGACTGATGCTCGCAATTAATTTAGGATCATTCAAGAGCTACATTGCCACGCGTGGCATTCCCACGTTTGGATGCAACACCTGCAGTGAAGGTGTGTTCCCTTTTGCAACTGTTGGCACTGTGCTTACGTTGGTGACCACCGCCAGAATGGCTATGCCTTGCATGATGGGCTGCCAGGCACCGATGTCCTGTGCCTTCTGTGGAACCAGGCGCCTGAACTGGGTCGTCAGCTTCCACGCATCCAACCGGATTTCCAACATGTTGTTAATAAGAGCCAGAAGAGGACCCAGGGGGAACGACGCCACAAACAGAGTGACAAAGCCGAACTGTATAACTGTCAAAGGGAGAGGTTAGATAGATCAGTGAGACTTTCACTTACTGGAGATACGCATGTATGAACATGTATATTTTATATATCCCAATTGTAGGGGAGAGACACAAGGAAGGGTGCCTGACTTCCTAGCGAATCTTCTATGTGGGAAGACAGGAGCACAACAATACTGAAAAAAACCTGCCTCTGTGAAGGGGGCAGGAAAATGTTACAAGTCACAAGATACCAAGAGGAACTATTCTGGGTATTTAAGCATCCATATCTTTCTTTTGTCTTCATCATGAAGACCTGGAAATCTAATGACTATCTGTCTCAGTGCTGTGCTGGAAAGCCTGAATTAACAACCATCTTATTGGTGCCCAGGTGCTGCAACAAGCACATTGGCAATGCTGTGACAGAATGGATGGTGGCAATAAACTGGAGACCTGTCAGCTCCCAAGAGACCAGCAACAAGTTCTGGTGACTGCAGACCCCTGGAAGAGCAGTCTGATGCAGGGCTCTGCTGTACAACACCAGAACATGGCAGTGGCCTGCCTTCTGGGTGCGTTTCTCAGAGGGTGGGGCAAAGAAGCAGCACTACTCCTTCTTGTACAATCACGTGCTGTTTCCTAGTTACAAACTGGATTAAGGCTTAGCTGCTTTAATAAAAGCTGGCAAAACTATCCTTAATGGCTCATCAAAACTTGGAAAACATTCATGACTCCTCTGTCTATACACTTACTAAGCATTGCCTGCATGAAGATTTTCTTTAGAGCATATTTGTACCCATCAATGGTAGCGAACCCAAACTAAACTGCTACTTACCCATTTCAAGGTACTCATAAAACAGTCCAAGTTTTCCAATGGGTTGCAGGTGGTAGTCCAGTTCCCAGCGTGGCACAACTTTTTCTGATCTAGCAGCTGCACAGTATCTTCCTATTAGATTCTTAAGCCAACTATCAGCCAAGGAGAAAAAGACCACTAACATTGGTAAAATGACCTTAGAAGTTCAGTAAATGGAAAAAAATTACATCTGTGCTGTTAAAGCTTTGAATGGTGGATTTAGTTATTCTTTAATTAGTGAAAAACTTCCTTCAAACGTAAGTATAATCTCCTGTTGCCTTATCCAGCAATTATTTAAAATTGTAAATAAGAGTGTAAAAGGGCGATATATCAGAATCATAGTGATTTAGACCTGTGTTGCACAGGTGAATGACACCAAAAAATTCTAGGTAACACAAAATGGAGTAAAGTGTAGTCCTATGATTAGACAGATTAATTCCTTCTGATCACAAAATACAAAGAATCATACAATGGCCGAGGTTGGAAATCATCTGGTCCAACCCCTCCTTGCACAGGCAGGATCACATAGAGCCAGTTGCCCAGGACCGTGTCCAGACAGCTGATCAATATCTCCAAGGATGGAGACTACACCCCTTCCAGGCAAACCGTGCCAGCGGTCGTTCATCCACACTGTAAAAAGGCATTTTCTTATGTTCAGAGGGAACCACTTGTGTGTCAGTTTATGCCTATTCCCTCTGGTCCTTTCACTGGGCATTAGTCACTGAGATTAGTCCCTCCCTTTTCTTTACCCTCACTCTTCAGGCATTTGTACACATTGATGAGATCCCTCTGAGTCTGTTCTTCTCCAGGTTAAATAGTCCCAGCTCTCTCAGCCTTTTCTCATATCTGAGGTTCTTCAGTTCATCATCCTTGTGGCCCTTTGTTAGACTTTCTTCAGTATGTCCATGTCTCCCTTGTACTGGGGGGTCCAGAACTGGATACAGTACTCCAGGTGTGGCTTCCCCAGTGCTGAGTAAAGAGGATCACCTTCCTCAACCTGCTAGCAGCTATCATTCTTTGCCATAAAGGCATCGCCAACTCAAGTTCAACTTGGTGTCCACAAGGAGCCCCAGTCTGTTTTCTGCCAAGCCGCTTTCCATCTGGGTGATCCCCAGTATATACTGGTATATGAGGTTGTTCTTCCCCAGGTGCAGGACTTTGCACTTCCCCTCACTGAATTCCATGAGGTTCTTGTCAACCCATTTCTCCAGCCTGTCAAGGTACCCCTGGGTGGTAACATAGCCTTCTGACATCAGCTTGGTGTGATCAGCAAACTTGTTGAGGGTGTACTCTGTCCCCTCATCCAAATCATTAATGAAGATGTTAAACAGGACAAGACCCAGTAGTGATCCCTGGGGTATGCTGCTAGTGACTAGCCTCCAACTAGACTTCATTCCACTCCTCACCATCTTCTGGACCTGGTCATTCAGCTAGTTTTCGGTCCACCTCACTGTCTGCTCATCCAGTCCACACTTCAGTAGCTTCTACGTCTGCATGGAAGACAGTGTCAACAACCTTACTGAAAACCAGGTAGACGATATTCACTGCTCTCTCCCCATCTACTGAGTCAGTCATTTAATCATAGAAGGTTAGCAGGTTGGTCAACCATGACTTCCCTGTGGTGAATCCATGTTGACTACTCCTGATGACATTCTTGTCCCTCATGTGCCTGGAAATGGTTTCCAAGATTAGCTCCTCCTTCATGTTCCCAGAGATCAAGGTGGGGCTGATCTACTTGTCTGAAAGGCTTGCATGAGAATTTATGAAAACTGATGAATTCGCTGCAGCCATTTTCACCAAAGAGCCATATTCAAAAAAAGGGTGGTAGAGGAATATGTCTATCAACAGAGAAGAAACCCAAAATGGTTCTCTTTATACTTGCAGAGACACAGAACGAGAAAGCAGTTAAGAACTGGATCTAGAAGCGATACTCAGGATTTCAACACCTAAATGTAACTTGTCACCCTGGGAAGTGAATTCAAAACTCTGGTCAGCTGAATATATTCCCTGTACACAGAAGAGGGAGCCAGTTGTTTACGTCTGGAGCTGACATCTGCAGGGACAATCAGTCCAGGGGCCCTTCCCCAGGTAAAAAAAAGAAGGATGGGTGTACAGGTCCATCCTGCAACCAGCAGCATATATGGAACATTGGGGTCTGGAGAAACCATATCTCAGCAAAACACTCCAGTGTCAACCCTACACAGTATTTCTGACATGCTTTAAAGTAGAGTCACTGTGTAGTGAAGCAGCACAATTCATCGGCTTGGAAGAACCACAGCCAGAGGGAATACAATGCCGTGGGCTGGTGCTTATGGCATTCAGGACTAAATGAGGAGTGTCCTACTCCAAGCAACATAACAGCCACTGATCAGTATAAAATAAAGAACAAGTCTTGGGAGAAGGAACAGAGTCCTGGATAGTATCGTAATCTAAATTAAATGGAGGGCATTCATGGTTACCACTTTGCTTACTGTTTACTTTAAAACATGACCTTTCAGAAATCGACTCCACTGAAAGAGAACTTATAGGCACTACGAATGTCAAATATCACTGTAAAACTAATTGAGTTAAATTAGTAACTTACATATGACTTTTAAAAGCCTGATGTATAACAACAAACCATTCACTCAATATTAAGCTACAGTTTTTAGTTTAATATTTTCAGAGCTTCTATTTCCTCAGTTTTAAATATCCAAACTGAAACACATTGAGTGTGATTTGCAGAGGAAGGAAGCATTTGTAATTAGAAATAAAATCAATCAAAATGACAGAGACAGGATCTCAGAGCTACCAGACCAAAATTATCCAGATTGTCTAAAAAGTCCCCAAAAGACTAGTCTTATTCTTTTAGAATACAATATGCATCTACCAAATTTAGTGACCAAATGCCTGAAAGCATCAAGTAAAATAAGTATCTTTCAAATACGAAAGATCAGATTACCTAATGGTTTCAACTTACGGGAGAAGCACTTCTTGAATGTTGTTCCAGATTGCTTTACCTCCTACTATGATGGCAAGCTGAGTTGTGAGTTCGAGGAGACATCCACCTGGATCACACTGAAGTTTAGGAAAGACATGAAAAAATGTTGAAGTTGGGTAACTTTTCAGGAATGAATGAAGCACTTAAAATAATGCATTCCTGGCTTATTATGATTTAATTCTTAAAGCAATTCTTAGAGCATTTCTTAAAGCAATACAAGAAGACTATTGCGGCAAATCTTTCCAGTAAGATACGCAAAAACTAATTCCAGGTCACATATGATAGGTTGACAAGACACTACTGAAAGAGTGAAATACCAGGTGAAGTCCTGTAGCTCTGTACTGTGCTGTCACCAGGCAAGGGTCACTCAGCAGAATAGAAATGCTTCTACTGATGTTCTCCCCCTTCCTATGGGCCAATTCACGGATTGTTAGACCATTGAAAAACGAGCTTGTCTTGGTACACTGTTTTTAAGCCCAACTGTTGTGGAGTCTTCATCCCTTATGGAGGCAATTGGCTTGGGAGACAGTCACTTTCTGAACACTTATATTGAATATGTACAACTGTGATACACTTCTAAATGTAGCACAATGCCTGGACTAATGGCTCCTGCTGTTTAAAAACAAACATTATCATACCTTCTTACCTCTTCATTGCGATACTTTCCTAGCCAGTAAACTGGATTTCCAGGGTGACCTACAAATTTACCCTTAAAGAAAGCTATGTAGAAGCATGAAGAATAGTAATTGACAAACTGGAACAAGAACATCTTTGTGGTCAGACTGTTTTCATATTCAGTCTGTGTCCTTGGAAGTTCTGCAATTAAAAAATAAATAAATTTAAAAAGAGTCAACCTACAAGTAACACACAAGCTGCTTTAGAGCCTCAGCTGGAAAAGTATGTGTATGCCTTGTATTCCTTAGTATGACTGAGAGCATTGCAAATGAGTTTGTACATAATCACCACATACACTGGAACCATTATGCTGATTCTAAAACTATCTGTGTTGTAAAAAGGAAAGAACTTGTTCCTTGACAATAAAGAAAAAGAACAAGCAAAAATTCTGATAACTCAGGGGAAAAAAAACCCACCCAAATCCAGCACACTGCAGAAAGATGCAAATGTAACACTTTGAATTGATGAAACAGTATTAAAGGAAACAATATTAAAACACCACACTACTTCACACACCTAAAGTAAAATAGCTAATTTAATGTTGATGGCCTGGATATAAAGAATAATAATATTTGTGACTCTTTATCCATTTAATAACATGGGAACGGTATCTAGCTTTGGAATGGTGACCTTATTTCACTTATTTACAAGAAAATAGCTATTTTCCCCATAAACAAAAGCTAATGTAATTGAATGCATTATGCGTTACTGATCTGTTTTCATAAAGCTTGGTTATTACAGTAATTTTCTTTGCTTTGTCTGTTTCACAAGCACAAAATTGTATGCAACTGAACTTTCTTGCTGGCTATACAAGGAGTTTTCAGGCAAAGAGCTGAATATCATACTCCTTTGATACTGAGAAAATGTGTATTTGAAAATTTCTAGGTGGTATTGTGTGATTTGGTGGAAAAATTCTGAAATATGTACAGGAGTTCAATTACTGAAAGTCTTACTATACTTATAAATGCTATTTTTTTCTTGCTCTTTTACCCTAAATTTCTATCTGAGGTACTGCAGCGGCATACCGAAGTCAGTAATCAGGATTGCCACTTTTTCATAGATGACGTTCAGAATCATTATGACTACAAAGCTGATGAGCGAAGCAGTTACTGAAGTGGCTGTCTGAGGAGTCAAGTACTTGCGGACCGCCTCTGCTCCGCTAATGTGCTGGGACAAGGTTGAAGAAAACACCAGGAAAACTGAGAGCCTGTAGACAATGACTCCAATAACCGAAGCAATAATCAAAAGAATCTGCCAAGGGAACACAAGAAAGATGTTGATGTTGAACCATTTGCTTTAGGGAAAAGGGCGTTTCAAACACTTTTTACAATAGGCAAAAGGAAACCAATTGTACGCCTGTCATTCCATCGCAAGAGGATGATCAAAGAAGATAGAAGGCAATAAATACAGAATCCATAAGAGAAGCCTTTTTTTTTCTTGAAGCATAGTCAATCTGCAGGAAGAAAAGAGATGATCTGGTTTAGGACTAATAACAAGGTTTGTACTGATGTGAGTAAGGATAATGAGATGCATAATCAAATCTTATGCCTCGAGGCATATGATGGAAGAAATCTCCCTCTTTTGACATTAGGCAATTGGCAGGATGGCAACAGTACTCTCAAGTCTGCACTGATTACAGAAGGGGCTGTACCTTCTCTTTCACATGATATTACAGACTACAGATCCCTTAAAGAAATCCACAAATTTTAAGCCAAGTCCTGTAATCTGCAGGAGTTGTAATAATGATCCATGAACACCATCTTGCTTGCCATTTCCTCTCTTTCTGCTTCTCTTCCTGCTTTTAGTTCCTGCTAGTTCCTCCTCCTGCTAGTTCTCTAGCTATTATTCAGATTGAGGTCCACAGAGCTGTGAATCTTTTTTTCACTAAGAGTGCAGTAACACAAACAACAAAGCCAGACCAAATCTGTTCCCTTCAACCTGAAGTTCTGCCTATTTAAATCCAACAGCAAGTCGGTATTCTTTCATTTGTGTTTCAGATGGGTCTCCTGGGCTGCCAGCCACCACTCTATCTCCTATCTGTTTCCTGTCACCTAGGATGAGGTCTTTTCCAGTTGCTGTTTGTGCTACAGTTGAGGAGGACATTCAGCATGCTAAAATACGGAGCTTTTCAAGGCGACGTCTTGGGGCATGCTCACCATGATACATATTGTTTCACGGGTGACTGAACTGCTTTCAAGTTTTAGTTGTAATTAAAGCAGCAGCTCTAGAAGATTAGAGAGCGCCCGGCTTAGTTCTGTGAGGTGAAACAAAAAACCTGAAAAAGACCTAGGACTGTGAGACACGATATTCAAGCAAACAGCTGGATACGAAGCAAACAAATAGGATAGAAACGGTCAGGGAGAAGAGCATGCAAAACTAAAGTCTTTCCCCTACTACCCCCACCACAAGACAAAGACATTTGTCTTAAAATAATGAGGGGAAACCCAATGGACCATATCTGCAAGCATAACTTACAAGCTACAGCTGCATGATACTTTGATATATATTTTTCTATTGACTGTGTGCTAATGAAGTATTCAGTGACCACATCTACCTTCATCATGTGTGTCCATATCTTATGGGCTTGGTTTATGCATCAGATGGAAATCCAATTGAACCTGTTCCATTGTTACCTTTTGTTCAGTTCAGGAAGATCTTTTTTTAGACACTTATTAGCAAAGTGAATTCATGAGGTGAAAGAATAAGTAAGGAGAGCTTTACCCAGAAGAAGACTGCACTTGTACAGAAAGCGATCCGTATGCACTTCCCACAGGCAGTGTATGGCACATGTTCTTCTTGCTGTAAAAGATTTAGAGACATATCAAGGATGTACTCAATCTTTTCTTCATATTTTTTTTTTGTGTGCTCTAATTAAACTCTTTACGACATTGTGGGTAGAAAAAAAGAAAGAAGTCCCTGGTTTTGTTTCCTTTTCACTTTGTTATCCTGGAGACTCAACTTTATTCATCATTGCAAAAGTCTTGCCTGATTACAGATGTCTTTTTTTTTTTTCCCTGCCCATTTCGTGGGTGCTCTCAGCTCTTACTGACTTCATCTATGACAGGGTGCATAGTCCTTTCGAACAGACAAGTCCTTTTGGCTGATCATGGCATCCAAGGTTATGACCTTTCAAATCTCATTGGCTAAAATTAGCAGGCACTAAATTTTGGTCCCTAATCTCCGTATTTCTCAATTTATCCCATAGGAACAATGAAACGGCTTCCCCAAGGAAAATGCCGACCTCAATATGGTGGTGTGAAAATTCACTGGGTCTTTACAGGATCTCTGAGAATTACAATCATTATGTTTTAGCATATTCTTCACTCTTTGAACTCTCTGAAAGGAACTTTCTAGCTATGACTTAATACATTAAAGGTGGCATAGGTTTATAAGCTTTTAAACAGAACTCTTTTTTTTTTTTTTTTTTGTAGTACAAGATATAAAAGGAAGATCTATATTGGATAGCTTCAACTATGGCAGTTAATTCTGAAACTTTACAAGTGCCCTCTAACAAACATTAGTATAATGTGGATGGAATGTGAAAGCAATGCAAATTATCAGATAAACGACGGAGTAATATATTGACAGAGAATAATAAAAAATGAAGCTGAGCTGGAGTGAGCTACAGAAGCTAAAGCTACTAAAAATGTATAATAAATAGAGATCTAAACTAAGATCCTCATAAATATGAACCCTATTTCATTGAAATGAGGATTATCCTTGTCCCTGTGAGTTTGCTGTTATTACTCATAATTGCATCCACATGCACTTAGCAACAATACCTATTCGTACATGTTTCAAACAGAAACATCTTTGGTTAAAAAAACAGTCTTGGCATGATACATAATGTAACATCTTTCCCTTTATTTCACCCTTTTTTGCTAATGCATTCTTAGGCAAAGATAGCAAATATTCTGTGATCTTGGCCTCTGGCAGTAACACTGAATCATTTCTTGGGGGATTTAATAAAGTAGACTTAGTCTCCTAAGCTGGGGACGATGCCTACTTCTGTTTATTTATGACAAAGGAACCTCAGCAGTGCAAGCTTCTCAGACAACTACTTTAAGGTGTCTGCAGTTAGGTATAAATTCCATCCTGTGTCTCTGTACTTGATAAATTCACATTTCCAGGCCAGCTTATCAACTCTCCTTGAAGCACTGCTGATTTACACGGCTCTAGTCCAGATTCACCATGTTCATAGTGTCCCCTCACAATGTGTCTATTGCAGTAACCATCACCAGTTATCAAAATATGCCTTACCTGTGTGATTTCGTTCATTACTACGTGAGTGCACCGCGCTTCGTATTCTGGACGAACTTGTTCTTCTTGCTCTAAGTACTCAACCGTGTCCCATTCATACTCTAGTTCAGCCTGCCGTCGCTTCCAAAACTCCAAAAACAAAGTAACTATCCAGAAGAGAGGAAATGAACAATACTGTGTGAGTATTGGACACTACCTGACCCCTCAGGCTATAACAAGTGGCTCAGTTTTCCATACAGCTTTCCACAGACATGGAACAAAATCCTTATTGGATAATGTGATGGTGAAAATAACTGGATCTGCTTCTTTATGCAACTATTGCTTTGGATATATAGGTGCTTACGTAAGAGAATCCTAGGGTAAATGGTGTTGTAAGGATATGCTAAAAATATATATATTTGTTTGCTTACTGCTTAAGGCTAGAATATGAACGCTTTGGGGTTTATCCTACATACTGCTTTTGAAAAAGTTTATCATGGGATGCATAAGAAAGCAAGTTGGTTGGATAGATGAAGACAAAATGCTGGAGAGCTCAGGACTTCTAGAAAAGAAGAACTCGGTATGTCAAAAATTGCCACAAGGAAAAACTCATGTTTATTCAGTCGGCAATTTTTGTGTGGACACACTATCTGTTTGCAAACTGCAAGAGCCAATGATGGTTGAGGTAAAGTGGTTGAAACACAGGTATTTGCTAGCACAAATTTGAAGCAGTTGCAGCTATTTTTGCATGGCATGGAGCTTAGAAGCTTTCTGGGCCAGGCCAGCAGTTTCGCTCGATTGTGCTCCTACAACTGGAAGCACTGCAGGACCAAGTACACAGATGCCCAAGGGGTACTGGTCAGACATGAATCCAGCCAAACTCATTACCTTGTTCTGAGACATTATGCAGGTAGATCTGGCAGCAGAGGCAATCATAGACCCAGCTGAGAAGGCTGTGAGGAGCTCAGAATGATGTGTGTCAGTACCACACTCCCCAGTACACCCAGATGCTTTAGTATTGAAGACTGCATCCTCAGATTAAATGAGCAGTGTGGCTCTGCAGTACTGCCTCCAGGAGGAGTTAGTATCCCGTCACTGCACTCCTCATTACTCCCATTGTCTGGAAGTAATTAACCCTAAAAGTGTTTTTTTTTATTAGTTTGGCCCCCTCATCCTGAATGATGAAACATCAGTGGTATGCAGTTACAAGCCGAAACATTAAAGGTTATTTCTAAAATCAGGTGTGGTCAATAAACCCTAAACTGAAGCATTTAAAAAACAGAAAACTCCATGGGCTGGACTGTGGGATGACTCTGGCATCTGCACACAGGCAAAGCCCCAGGAAACTCTCCTCCTCTGATTATCCAGGGGCCTGTTTCACAAGGACTTCTCTGCTACTTCATGCTTAGAAGCACAAAGGGCATTCCAAGCAGTGGACCAGGGGATAACACCTGCATTCTCCTGCAGAGCAGGAGAGTCTTCCATAAACCTCTAACTGCCCAGCCCAAATCACAGGAAGCTACAGGCTATACTAATTTGCTCCAGCTGCAAATCCAGTTGCTGTTGGAAAGTTCAGCAATGCAGAGCCTCCTTCTGTGATAGCCTCTGTGCTAACAGAGAAAGGTGGGCACATAACATGGGGACAGCTCTCTCAGCCCCAACACAAAGAAAATTTTCCTAGCTACGATAACCCAGCAGCCAAGTTGTGTCTTCGGAGCAGGGAAGTTGCGGCTGATGGATTTGACATTTTCCTTTTATTTTGAACCAGCATTTTTTTTTAACAGTGGAAACAAATGATGTCTCAGAATCAGGAGATTTGGATGCTAATTCCAACCCACATCGAGTAATTTGTGGTTTTCCCTTCATGTGTCCCTCAACACTGCTGTTCAGTATGGGCCATGTATTCTCTCTCTGAAGCTGTGTCACCAAGGACTGATAAGAAATGCCTTGACTGGTGGACATTTGTTCATTTAACTAATCTTCTCCAGAAAGGAGATCCAGTGATGGTAGCAAGAGTAGAAGAAGTGGCCTCTTGTTCATGACCTTTGTCAGTCTAGTCACACCATCATGGGACAAGCAGCAGAAGTGTTGCTCCAGAGCATTAATGTATAGCAAGCTAATTCCTGAGGCCAAATTCCCTGCTGTTTTATATTGCTTTAAGATCTTTGAAGGGAACATAATAAAAAAATTCACAATTATTAAAAGTGTATTGATGATAATGATGCAATAATAGAGCTAAAAATCTAATATTATTGTAATTGTTTTGGACCAGGAGGTCTACAAAAATATTAGAGCAAGGTGAAAATTACAGCTGGAATTGCACCAAGACCATAGGTCATTTGGATTCAGTACAATTTTGACTAATTTCTGTAATACAATTCACCTCTTTATATAGTGGACTTACGACAAGAATACTAATAGGTCTTGCAGCCACCACTATAACCATGGAGCTTAACTTTGTAATTATTACTCTTGGAACCATTCTTCAAAATAGGAAACACGATTTTAATTAAAAAACAAATTGCAAATAAATTAGCTATTCAGATGACAGGAGAAGATTACATTAGTATCAAACTTCTAACGTTCTTCTATTTAGAGAATTTCCTGCTGGTATTTTGATTTTAGCATATATTTTGAAAGAAATCTTTTGGAAATTATATGTTTCATCTTAATATTTCTTTAAAGCAGAAGCTATTTTGAAACACTCTAAGTCATCATAGGAAAATAAAAATACAATACATTTTACAACGAAAACAAATTATGTGTTCTTGCCAGCCTACATATGAATGTAAAATGTTACATGAGTTGTTTTCTCCTTTATACAGACCTAACACCGAACTTCTTTTGTTAATTTCTGGGTAAGACAGTGTAATTAAAAGCAGTTAACATAGTTGCTAACATGAACAAATGAAACCATTTCTAGGAACATAAACCTTGTCTAATCCCTTGAATGCAGACAGCACCCAGTTGTTTCACCCGTACGAAATATCCCGGTTTCAGATACATTTTCTCTGCTAAAAGATAAATCTAGTGCTTCTAACTACCATAAATTTTACAATCATTTTCTTAAATAATGTTAGGAGGAAAAAATTCCTAGGAAATATAATAAATGACTATTTTCCGGTTGCCTTGTGCAGTCACACAGCTGTTAATAGGCATGGGCAGCTCTGAAACTCTTCAGAAAAAAAACAGCCTCTGCCAGATATACTTTAGCATGTGGCTGGATCCTGCTGGATGAACATGAGGTGACCCTAATTACTTCTGTTGGACATTTCTCCAGGTCAAACAAAACAAAACAGACACTGAAGATCAACTTTAAGTTCTACAATTCTTTGTTTTCTTATAATGCAAAAAAAGAGTTCCTGTGAATATACACACCTTCTGCAGAAATATCTACTGGCGAATCCCTGAGAGCTAGAAAATGAAGCGTTTGCAAATTTATCCATGTTTTCTTGGCTGATGCTGGAGGCTTGGCCAAAATTAGATTACAAACCACAGTTGCTGAAATCAACTTACCCCATATTCCCATAAATACTGCAAACACCAGTGTCCCAAAGCTATCAAATATACAGAGTTTCTGGAAGAATGGAATAGCAAAAAAAAAAAAGCTTAAAATATAATCGACCATTTTTTTTTTCTTCTTCTGCACTGACGTAGAACAGAAACTGCTTACTGAACATGTTGATTTTTTAGCTTTTTTGTAGTTTAATAAACAGCCTTTACTGATAGCGTTTCCTCAATTTCCGTCAATGTACACCACCCTCCAGTAAAATTAAGGAAATTAAATGCAAAGCCCAGAATTAAAAATACAAGCCAAATATGCAGCAAGAGGATAGTAAAATGGTGGGCTATCAAACTTCCTTCCATCTGTTGCATAAGAAGAGGAAAAACAGTGTTTCTGGTCTTGGAACTCAGTATAGAGCTATGTATTTTTAATACAGCCACAAAAAGGCAATGGACACATCTGGTTCTCATGAGCAGGATGACAACGCACCAAGCTAGTTAGTAAAAACACATTCTGATGCAATACCTCTGTGGTCACATTTTGCCTTTTCTTTCCATCATAACCTTTTCTCTATATTCTCATTTCTTTTACCCTGTTGCACTGAAACAACACATTAGAGCTGGGCAAAACATTTTTGATGAACAGCTGAAAAACTGCAGTTTTGAGAGTGACTGAATCTATGGAAAGGAATGAAGAAAGGCTACCATTAGCCTATGGACACAAGATCACGGAGAAAAAAGTGAGGTTCCTCTAGACAGGAACTCAGAGCAAGAGTCTGGCTGTGTCATGGCTGACAGGACACAGCTGTGTCACGGCTGACAGGACACGGCTGTGTCACACCTTCTGTCATAGCCAACATCAGCCTCTACTCATACCCCTCTCCTTCTTGACAAAACGGGTCAAATTCAAGGCATGGATCCAGATAACTTCTTTGAGGAGGGAGAGGGCAGAATTTAGAAAAGTCAAAATATGCTTTAGATATTTCCTTAGCAGAGCTACTGAATCAAGACTTCCAAAATGAATTCTTTAAAACATTTCAGTCCTGCATCAAATATTCAGCAGCTATGAAATAATAAAAAAAACAACTATTTTTTTCATCTTAGATCAAATTGGATGTTGTTTTTACTTTTTAAAGTTCAGTCACTGTATAAAAAGCAATAAAAATTTGCACGATTCTAGCAATTCTGCAGGACATTAGTGGAAGAATAACATTGGTTTATATGTAGTACTAGAGAAAGTGCAACTAAAGTTCAATAGCATGTCAATAAGCTGTAAATGTAGTTACCTTGGATGATTCACAAGTGATGGTGAGGTTCCAGTAGGTACATACTTTATCACACTGAGGGCACATTATGATATTACCTCCTATGTTGGGATCACATACTTCTTGGCTAAAAACAAAACTAATCAGTCACATACCAACACTAAATTGATACGTGGGGACAGGGTAATAATCTTAGAGAATTGTGAAATAATTACCAGTGATCTGGTCTCAAGAATTCCCCCACCACTCCATCAACACATCCTCCCCACCCCCACCATTTCCATTCTCAGTTCTCATCCCAAAAATGGATGACATAGGAGGAAAATACTTTCTCTCCCTTGTACATAGAGATAATTCTCAAAACTAGTCACATAAAAATAAAACAGCTCCTCAAAGATCTCCCACTCTTCGACAGGAAACCCACATCTGCATGCTCATATGTGCTATCATAGCAAGTCCAAGCAGAGAAGCAAGCGGAACACTGCCTAACAGCAAGGAATAGCTGAAGAACCCAAATGGCTACCCAGTCCCCGTGGTCTTCTAAAGAGGATCAGATTGGAAAATGTGTACAGGTGGGCTGCTAGGGTGGTTCAAAGAATGGCAGATCTGTCTCCTAAGAGACGGCAAAAGAGTTGCCATCTAACTAGTACGCACTAACCTAACTGGTGGAGGCTGAAAGGTGATGTAATTGCTTTGTATAAATACATCAATGGAGTGGACACCAGAGAGGGAGATGAAATGTTTAACTAAACAATAATACTGGCAAAAGGTTACGTGCGTGCAAACTGGACACAGGAGTGGAGCTCTGGAACAGCCTTTCAGCATGTTTTATAAAGATGAGCACCCTTCCAGAAGGGGGGTGTACAATGTGATGGCCTGTAGATGATTTGGCACAAGGACCCAGGTGTTTCCTCCTGGGTCCCTGTGCCATTTGAATTTTGTCATGTTCTGATCAGGTTCTGTGTCATGGCTATGTGCCTCTCCTCCCAACATATTCTGGGCAGCTGAAGGCCCCTGTGCTTTTGCTCTTCCTCTGTTCCTCTCTCAAAGCAGAGGAAAGAAATGTTGGGAAGTTACCAAGGTCTTTGGATAACTCTTTTAAGGATTACCACTGTGAAAATGATGTGTTACAGCAATTTGTATTGACTTCTGATTGTCATTCTTTTCTTGTGCTCCGACACTAGGTGTGGTGAACCTAGTGCAAAATATAAATAAAATGATGTCTCAGATGTCTATCACTGTAATGGTTCATTACTCTTATTATCTCATATTTTATGCCTTTACCTTCAAATCCGCAACTGTTGTTTTTCTCAGACTCTTCAAGTTTGCCTCTTTTATTATGCAGTATCTTGCAACCCCCGCTAAAGAATTCCCCTCTGTATGGGACTGATCAAAACGCACATGATATTAAAATAGCCGTGATCAGGTACCTCCACGTGCAGTTGTCCTTTGTCAGGCATCCATACAGAAAACAGCCAACGCCTACAACTGCAGCCACGATCAGCATGTTAGTGTAAAAGCCCAGCCAGGCAAAGTAGATTCCTATTTTTTCTCCATAGTATTTCCTGAGAAGGGAAAAGGTTTCTCTTTTGTTTTCTGAAATACAAGTAAATTCACATTTCTCTTTCAAATTTCAGATATTTTGTGCCAACTCATATGGTCATATTCTTCTGGTTTGAACTTTGGGATTGCAGAAGTGTTACAGCTGGGTATTTCCTTCACCACTTTTATGCTTTTATAAGAGGATAGGAAGGAGGAAAAAAAGCAAAAAGAGAGAAGGATCATACTTTGCAAAAAAAAATAAATATTAAATGGCTGCCTTTTCATGAATTGGTTTATCGTTAAACCATGCTTAAAGTATGCTCCCATGCATGAGCTGATACAGGGGTATGTACCTGCCCTCAGTACTGAGATGTACCTTTTTGATATCCCCCAAACCAGACCTGTTATGTAAATTCCTAGTTCCCTCTGCATTAGCCCAGCACCAGGTGCACCAACCTGATGAAATCCAAGGGTTGCAGTTTGAAAATGTTTTTAGGATGAGCCCATTCTCTGTAGAGAAGATATCGTTCACTTGGACAGTTGGGATCAGTTGATGGGTGCCTAAAACTAGACTGCAAAACAGAAGAGGGTGAGAAGAAGATATCATTAATCTAAGCAGCACAGATGTCAACTCCGCAGATTGCATGCCATGAAGCCAGAGCCTTTTAGCCTAGTCTCACTCCAAGCCAGAAAAAGAGGCAGGAAGGCCACTCTGGGAGTGCTCCAGGATTCAGGATAGAAGGTTGTCAGAAAGGCATCGAATGCTAAAGCAGACGCTTTATATATGTGAGCTGAAAATAACAGACACTCACAATGATCTTAAATCTAAGCACATGTCAGTGTCTTGGCACTTAGGCACAGAAAATAGAAAAGAATCCATTCTAATTAGAGCACAGGACTGAATTAAAATTGATTTTAAGTACCTCTAGCATGCTAACATGCTTTGCTTCAAAATAATATTGTACTGGAATGAAGACTGGAAAGTCTGAGGGATAAATCCAGGGCTTCTAGTCTACGTTTTAAATTTAAAACATAGTTCATATGGAGATAATCCTTGTGGTTTTTACTAGGTTATTTGAAAACCTATTTCAATAAAGCCTATTTTATTTGAGGGAATTTTCCATTCTGTATCTGTGATGCAATGAGACAAGTGACATTTGTAGAAAACTATAGGCTACTTTTGATTTTTAGAATAGCTGTGATATATAATTTTAATTGTATAAAAGGACAGTCATTGATTACTAGGCATACTGAGTCTACTATAGGCTACTTTTGATTTTTAGAACAGCTGTTATATATAATTGTATAAAAGGACAGTCATTAATTAATAGTCATACTGAGTCTAGATTCCCCATGGCATGAAATAGTCTTCAAGACAGGTTTTAAATCTTTAAAAGGAAACCTTAAAAATGGATCGTCATGATATTAATTCTATCCTGTAAAGCTTTGGGTTACTTACAAGAAATGTGATTTGTCTAGATTCTGCCTTAAAGATTTCCTTGAAATCCCTGGAGAATTCCTGAATATTTTAAGTCAAGTCCAAACAGATGAAGCAGTTACCATTCCTGTCTCCCATGTTCTCAATATCTTCTCAACAGAACACACCTCAGACACACAATGGTGGCTCTGATGGGGAGGAGATGTGGGTATGTAACAGATCTGAAGTAGAAAATTAGCCCTCAGTCTTCTCTGTATCCCATTTGCAGCCTCACATGGCGTTTTTCCTTAGTCAAATACTCTGAAATCTGATTTTTTTTCCTCTTTCATTTTTTTTTTTTTCTGTGCTATTGCTAGCCTTTGCATGCAAAACAATTTTCAGTATAACTTTCTTTTTTTAAATGATACAGTTAAAAAAACCTTTAGAAGTGTAGCTACAAAAGCTGGATTTCTCATTATTGCAAGGTGAAAGTCAATCCAGTTAAGCTCTCCACGTGACTCTAACATCACATGTGAGATGTTGGGCTGGCCAGACAATCTTCCTGAGTTTCCCTGCATGTATGTTACAACGTTTGGGAAATGTGGGAATGTTTCTCACTGTGTGAAACTGTCTTGTACCCTAAGACTAGATTTATAGTTTACATTTTTATTAACAATGTTGATACTCAAATAGGAATTTTAATACTGAAAAACTGAATACTAAAAAAAAAAGGGACAATGATAAAAGTGATTTAGAACTGATGATACAGTGTGTCCTGGGAACTATCATTCAGGCCAGGCACTTTACTGAGCTACATCTCGCAGAGAATATGAGTTTAACACCTCCTAAATGAAATATACTGCTTTTTAGTTATAGAGCTACATTTTTAACCAACAGTGCTTTGGAAGAAAATCTCTTTAGTCAAACTATGTCCTGTTCTAGTACATGGATATAATAACCAGTCAAGGAATAAGGCAATCAATAGCACTTTTATCTTTTGATATAAATCCCACAGACAGAGTTCAGATATCTATTTCCAAATGTATTTTAGTTACAAGCCCTGGACTTACATCATGAAGGGGAAATGCCGCTTTGTAGATTCCGGTGTCCAGCAATTTGTTAATGCCAAACTTTTTCACATTGTTTTTGGTTGCATATTCCACACGAGACAGGATAAAATGAACCTGAAATTTGTAAAATATTTTTGTGTCTCTTTCAACCTGGAAGCAATCACCCACAGCTATATCTGTCCCAGCATATAATCAAGTTAGGAAAGGGTAAGCAGAGCAAACAAAATCAGTTGCACTGGGCATAGGAACCATTCAAATCCCTCTTTTAAATTCAGGTGAAATAGAAAAGGGACAAATAAAAGGAATGTTTTCCTTCTGGATTGCCCAAGCCGCTTCATGAATGACGCAAGACTATGGTATCCCGAATATTTCTAATCTTTCAGAATGCTTTTATGAAGGTAATTGCACTTATTAGATTAAAGGAATCTTTTCTTTTAAGATTAAATGCTAGAAATACTCCACGGACTTACAATTCGGCTTCTAGTTGCAGGATTGAAAAACGTGTCTTTGTCTTGAATATAAAAATTGGACAAATGCTCCTTTTGAAAAGGGGCAGTGAAAAACTCTTGCTCAGGTTTGATGATATTTTCATCCACTCTGAAGAGTCTACTAAACCAGTTGAAAGCTGACACTCGGGTTTTCAGGTCATTGGGTTGCAGGGGCAATTTGATGTGCATAATCTCAGCATATGTGCACAGCACTTCCCAAGGTGCATGTACTTTCACAAAAATAAGTTTTTCATCCAAAACCTGAAATGAAAGAATATTAAAAATACGTGTGTAGGAAAAGGAAAGCAAAGAATTTTTCAGAACACTTCTTAAACTATCTAGAATTTTCTTTCTCTTCACAGCTCATAGATGACCTACTCAAAGTCGCATTCATTGTTCATCTTAGCAGACATATCATTAGCTTCTGTAAAAGCATTGACACGAGGTGAAAACACTTGGGCATATAAAGGCCTATAAAAGTATGTAAAAAAAGACAGATGAATGTTCCCTTAATGCTTAATGTTTATATCTCTGCAAAATCTTGTACAAAGCAAATTAAGTTTAGCAACACTCCCCCATTTGGATTCATTAAGAGTGTTTGTATTTGTAGCCTGGCAGGGCAGATGTGGCTTTGGAGCTGTCAGTGACTCCCCAGCAGCTCAAGTACAACCCCAGGGTGATGTGACTTGATGGAAGCAGGCTAGGCATTCAATGGTGCTCCTGGGCAACACGAATTCCCAGCTGCACATGGAGAATGGGAAGAGGGAAAGAGAAATCAGCTGTGACTGCTGAGAAAAGACATGACAGGGCACATTGCTCCCAGTTGCACACCCAAACCAGTGCCAATATGCTGCCGGAACCCTGACAGCCACTCTTGTCTCCTGTCTACACGTTGCCTGTAGACCTTCTATTGACGCCCAGCATTAGCGAGTTTCAGCCACTCAAAACTACGTTATGCAGCTCATTGGCTCAGGAACATCAATCAGATGGCTGATGTAGCCCAGGGAAACATCCACTTTCAAAAGTTTTTCAGGATGATCGTGGCAGAACTATTGAAAACTGCAGCACATGTTAAGTATAGCAAGAGGGCCATGTCAGACTTCCGGCAAGTGATTTACTTTCTCATGAATGTGAAGGGCCAGGCTGCATCGTTGGATGCACAGCGGGAGCCCTCACTGCAGAAATCAAATAAATACAGTGGTGCCAGATTCTGAGTCTAATTTGGGAACAAGGGACAAAGTGACCTTTTCTGGAGCTCGCTACAGACTACCAAACAGCAACAAATTTAGACTGGAAGTGATAGTCCTGGATGGGGAGATTTGGACACTGCAGGGCAGGAAGGAAAGGGGCTCTGAAGTCCTCCAACCCTCCTTGCAAGAGACAGCAGCTCCAAGAGCTGGTCTGCATTACCAAAGCACTCTTGCACTGCCCACAGGCAACATCCTAGCCCAAAATGTACAAAACATGACAGTTAAAATCACTAGCATGGTGCCAGGCCTTGTGAGGAGTAGGGTCACTTGCAGAAGCCCCACGCTGCTCCTCTGGCAGGGACATTCTGCCCCAGACACCCACTGGCTTCCCACACATTCTACGCAGATACAGTAGGGGCAGATCCTCTCCTCAGAGCATAGCCATTAATTTTTATCTTCCAAGCTCTCAGCAAACACAATCTATGTAATGTCCCAGCTTCCCATCTTTTATTTTGCAGAGGATCACAGAGACACTACTGACAGAAAAAAGGTGTGCTTTTACTCCTGAGAGAGACATGTTACAGTAAATTCATATATCCAGTTTCCTTATTCCCACAGGGGTAACTTTGCTCTCAGACACAGCTGTTCACACAGAGAAAAGCACTCACCGATCTCGTTGCTTCAAGTTGCAAGCCGTTGTTTATCAGGTTTGATTCATAAACTTGTCTCTTTCTCTGTTAAAAAGTATTCAACGCCATAAAATATCTCTTCCAAATTTCATGAATATGTTTGCATAGAAGAATATAATTGCTTCCCATAGCGAAGAATCGTTGGGTCGTTATCTCTATAGCCCACTTGACAGCTACTGTGGTAATAGGCACAGTCTTACCTACTTACTAATCCTGACCATCCCACTTTCCTTTCAGCACCTGTAATTTTATTCTTCTTTCACAGTAGTCATTTGAGTTCACATGGTGGTTCAAACTGTAGTATCTCTCTACATTTCAGTCCATGAATAAGAATCCCCAAAGGAAAAAGCCAAGAGCTGTAGCACTTGACAAGTAAGTCACACAATTCTAGAAGAATTCAGTGTCCCCAGAAGGACATAATAAGTTTTCCTCAGTAAAGATGAAATTTATGGATCATTTTAGTTTCACTTCACACTTATCAGCACTTGGCAGGTAGTGAGTTACAAAAAATCTAAAGTGTCTTTGCAGTCTTGAATTTGCTTCTCCAGACACATGACCTCCCCTCAAAAAACCACACAGACACAAGCGGTCCCTCTCCTCTTGAAATACAAAATATACAATTTCATAAGGGATTTAGAAGAAATTTTGAAACTCCATGTGAAGTAATTAAATTTAAAAGCTATTTGCATCAACTGGAAAGCTCCCAAATGAGATATTTGTCTATGTGAGTCAAGGGTAGCCTGCTCTCCCTGGCCTACAGACTGCATGTCAAAATATCAGCATGGGTAAGAGGAGGGGTGCACCTGTAGGCAGTAATATATTTCTTTGCATTTTTCTGACTGTTCATAGGTAATAGTGCTCTCTATTCTCCTTCAAACTTAAAAATTTACAGTTATCTTGGATTCTGAGTAAACTACATAATGATTTCCTCTGCAATTTTTGTTACATCATAACTCAATCCCATTACCAGATCATTTATAAATGTAGCTCACAAAACAGGAGTTGTTTGCTAGTCCACTGTTAACTCTTCTGCCATTTCTTCGTAACTCTTTGTTTCTTCCATATTCACATGGTTCTTTGTAAGATGAATAATACTGATTCATGAAAAGGTAGAGGGCTAAATCCATGTTTCATTTCTTAAATAGCACAAAGATGGATGCAGGGCAATTCTTATCTCTAGAAATGTAATTTTTTTTTTTTTAATTTTTTTTTTTTTAATCTTACCAGATTGCTTTAATAATTTATTATGGCAAGAAGTTCCCCAAATTAATTTTGCCCTCAAAATCTTAGAGGAATGTTGACAATATTAAGATTTCTAATAATGCATTAATGCAAGCAGTGAGAAACAAAGCTCCTGGGAGGCTTTGCTAATTAGGGGCTTTGCTATTTTATATAAATGATTGAATTATGTGTATGATGATCTATGGAGCAGCTAGAGTTTTACCCAGAGGAGTCTACAGTGCTTTTGCATTGACTGGGGAATACAGTATAAAGATATGATAGCTTACTAGGCTAGAAGGTGGAGATTGTCCAAAGTTTATTTTAGTATCCGGCATTTTGCTCAGCTACCTACAAGGCTAAGCTGCAATAATAATGTAATCATGGTAATGCTGCTGATCTAAACCTGACACAGGCTTTGATGACTGAATAGACTAAGACACTATAGGATGCGTAATCATATACAATCCCAAGAAAATGAGAGCATAGTGTAAGTAAACGACAAGTATTTCAGGCACATAGAAGGGTTAGCTCTTGGGAGCTGCATTTTCATCATAATGCTTTCCTTGTCTAGTGATTGTCCTGCCAGTCTCAGGAGACTAACAAGATTGTGGGTCTGGAAATTGGTAGCAAACTGCTAGCAGTTTTGCTCTCCGTGTTTTGTAAATGACAGGGAGCACTTGCCTTGATTACAGTGACAGAAGAATGCCAACTCTTATCTTTGTTTCCTTTCTTTTATGCAAAAAGTAAAATTTCCCACAATATCTGTGTGGCTTCAGGGGAAAAAATCCTAACAAGGAAGGAGTGCTTGAATAGCCATCTCTGTTTTACCTGACAGGCAACAGAAAAATCATAGTCAATAAGAGGAAGAGCATGGGGCCCATAGCCTCCCCCACGGAACTCTGCTAAAGGGAGCGGAGAGGATCACTGTACCAAAATTAGTTGCCAACTCTCCCAGTTTCTTTGATGGTATTTGGAAGCTTTTCTGAAAGTCTCAGCTGTCAGCATCAGGAAACTAACTGATTGAGAAGCTCTGCTTCTTTAAGCTTCTTTCCCTTATATTTGAAGATCGTCATAAAAATGTGAAGCAGAATATGCTATAAGGGCTGATACAAAAAAAGTAAACCCAAACAACTCCAAATACCTATTTTCTGAGATACCCTGTGATTTTCAGCCAGCCTCATGATTTTCTGAAACCTGATTCATGACCACACAGAACTGGCAATACTGCAGTCTAGCCCTGCTCTGAACTGTGGCTTCTAGTCACTCTGTGTGGAAAGACCCATTTCTGGTCCTACCAATGTATGTAGTAACTTCAAACTAAGTCCCTCCTCCCATTTGTCTTCCCACCCTTCTGTCATCCTTCCTTTTATCCATCAGGCAAGAAAAGTAGAATTTGGGTTTTCAGTTGCCTCAGGAACAGAGATTTTATTTCAGCGAGTTCCTGATTCAAAATCAATCCATCCATCAGAGATCAGGGCAGGTACAGTTGCCTTCCTCCCAGTTTCAAAGGTCCCTTTTCATCCTTGTCATCAGACTTCCTGGGTAGATGGGCTGAGCACACCACAGCCATGTAGACCCTGCTATCCCCTACTGCCTCAAACCACTGCATCAAATGGCACCGAGGTACCCTCCTTTCTATAAACCCAAGTATTATTCTCTCACTGCACGTATGACGTGCTAAACTGTGGTAGAAGTAGAATTAGTTCTTGAAAACATATCTAAGCGGTTTTTTTTGTTCGTTATCTAAACTAAACAAGTCTAGAGGCAAGAACTATTCTTTGTTTATGAAGACAAACTTCTCTCTAGTCCTGCTGAAGTTCTCCGTAAAACCATACTACTACTAAAAAAAAAGTGGTCTGTAATAATCCGTATGCATTATAGTTTTAAATTAATTTAAATAAAAAGAGCCAACAACTGTCTGTTTCTGTGACGGCTGGAAAAGAAGGTTTTGCCCACATTCCTGCTTAGATTACTGACGGTCTTCCTGTTTATTTCTACTGGGGGAAGCAGATGGACTACAATGACATTCTGCATTGATTTATTTTGAATTCACCTTTTCTGGCACTGACCCCTTAACTTTCAAGAATGAGCTCCTTGAGGACCCCAACAGATAAAACCAGCATTTTTGAGCATTTCTGTAAAGACTAGTGATATTTAATTTCTATTTTGATGGTAACCTATCCTGACAAATAGGGTAAATACATTGTAGGTTTAAAATACAAGCTTTGGGCAGGACTTTCAATTGCTATCAATGTACAGTTTCTGGAATCTGCTCCTGACATTTTGATTTTTTCTAGTGCTTGCAAAATTAACTATGCAAGCTTAAAAAGGTTTGGAGTTCTAATTGAATTGCATATATGAACCTTATCTGCTAACTTTTGGATCTGTAAATTATATTAGAAACTTCCACAAGGAAGTCATTTCATTAGTTTGACTTGCCTCCTTTAAACCAGATTTCAGAAACATGAAAATAAGGAAAGCACATCACCAATGTGCATCTGAAAGAGCTTCAGAATCCCTTGATTTTTGTTCCTTCTATCCAAATCACTCCTATGTTTCTGGTTAAAGCTATTTCCTTCTGTTCTCTGAGATGTTTTCCCAGGAATACTAACTAATATGAATTAAATTTGGGCCATTTTCTCAGACCTTTTCCATGCAATTCTTTTGAAAAAGGACAGAAAGACATTCAAATCAAAGCTAATGATGGTCCCAGGACTCGATTCTTCTCTTGCTGCAGAAAAATAGATCGATCTGTACCCCATTTCTTTGAATCCAGTAAATTGGATACCTAGGTTGAGATCTGATTTTCATATCCTTCTGATTAAAATCAGTAAATGTCTGGGGACTCCTCCACTCTTATTATCATACAAAATCACTCAGTGCAGCACCTAAAAGTTTCCACTTCAGAAATGTACATATATAGATGTCCACTAACAATTTAAATTCTGCCCCGACTTCTACATTGTGCAATCAGCTGAGGTGCAGTGCATGTCAGACAGAATTTGTCCATTTGTCCTGGTCCCAGCATTTCAGACCTGTAACGTTGCACGTGGCCAGCGGAGATCTTGCTGCTGACCTCAGCAAGGTGAGGATTTCACCCTACAAGAACGGACTTCGTTGGATCTGCTATTCTTTAATAAGCTGGAGTTTCTAAATTCTGTGAACAATAAAGCTCTGGATAATAGCCCTATAAAACTGTCAGAGGAGTCAAAGAAAGAATAGAATGAGCAAGGAACCTATTCAGGCTTAAAGCACCTTGAATTATACAAGATACTGCTTATAAAATTTGGCATTTTCAGTTAATCATTGATCAGTGACAGACAATGATGTATGCAGTATTTAAAGCTGATAGTAAATGGTAATACTCCTCATTTTGGTTGTATTTCATCACAAGGGTACAAGTCATTTGTTCCACAAAAAAATACAGCCAAATAAACAACAGTGACAGTGAAGACAAGCTATCAAGTAGGTTTTATGTCAACACTGATGAAACCTGTATGTATCTTGGGCAGCAGCACCCCCAGACCGCTCTGCGAACGCTAGTAGGCCAAAATGTTAATTCTCTCCTCGAAATTCCAGGGATGCAAATCTGCACCTTTAATGTCATCTTCCCTTCTACCTCAGACAGAAAGTATATGTATTTTATTTCTTCTTTTTAAATATTCTTTTCACATTTATTTCTTTGTTACTTCTCAGTTTTTCTCCTTTCACTCCTAATACAAGTGTGAGGTAGGTCCCAAAGCAGCATCCTGCAGTCTGGTTGGGTGGAGGCACTGTTAATGTGAATGTATGTTATGTTATGATATGTTATGTTATGTTATGTTATGTTATGTATGTGTGCTGCCAATATCTGTGTAGCATTTGGTTAGCGAATGAAGACTTGCAGCCATACAGCTTCCTCCACTTACATAGCAAGTGATCCCAAGTGAGATGAAGGACCTCTCTGTCTTTGAGATGACTGAAGTGTCTGTGTGCTGGGAGCTGACCTGCACCTATACCAAAAGTTAGAAAGCTTACAACTATTCACATTTTAAAAGATTGTTTCTCCAACAATAGATAAGGAAAAGCGTTTCTAAACTGACGACACCTGCATGGGAGGCATTAGAGAGAGGGAAGCAGTACTTCTGGGTTGCGTAACAGGAGTTTGGTTATGACCAGGTGACTGATTTTAGCTTATGTGACAGATTGATTGAAAAAAATCCTCTTGTCACTCCCTCTTCTTCCTCCACCTTTCAGTGCCCTCTGGAACTTTATTCTAGGTATAACATTTTGACCGTTTCATGGTCAGTTTTGGATTTTTTTCAATTTTTTTCTCCAGCTCAGTGTAATCACACTTGTATCCTTTGTTTTTGTTCTTGAAAGTCCTCAGTAACTGCCAGTTCATCCTTTCTATGCTTTCTACTTCCCTTTTGTATGCATTCCCTTTATCAAAAGTCTTGCATGTGCTTTTCACAGTACCCCTAAGGCTTCATATTCTCCTTGTCCATGGAAATCCTGGCTCTGGAAACTGCTATCACTGCTGTTTTCAGCTTCCTTCTGACACATACACGTCACTCCAATCACATGTCTCAATCTCCTGGTCGTACTTCTGTCCATAGAGCCTTTGTTGGCCACTTTGCTGCCAGGCCACACGGCTGGCTCTTGTTCAGCTTACTGACCACCAAGACCATGAGGGCCTCTTCCACAGAGCTGGTCTCCAGCCACTCAGTTTTCACCTTATCTGCTCATTAATCTAATACACTCCTGTTCTCACATTTGTTGCGTGTAGGCAGACTGCTTCCTCTTCTTCAGCACACCACAGATTCCACATGGCTGCAGATCTGTGTAGGACTGAGACCTCTGAGAGTAAATTTTTTCTGCAAGCACCTAGCTTTACCCACAATCTTCCAGTCTAATTAATCGTGGTTTCATTCTGGCTAATGTTCTAACATTAATGCTGCACTAAAAATACTACACCATTGCTTACATTTAATTTCCATCACTGTTTGGAAAATACACTCATTATATTTGTTAGTACATTTGGGCAATGACCAAATATTACAAACATAAATGTAAAATGCTAATTGATAAAAACAGTTGTTTCCAAAGGGGCAGTTTTTTGTTTCTAATTACCTCTTTCAATTAATTTTTATTGCTGATCCTGTGATCATGTGCAATGCAGCATCCACCCACGGCAGGACACCCTCAAACACTACTAATGCCATTCCTTATGACTGCTCCATTAATGTCAATGGAAACATTGGGTAGTGAATATCAACCAACTCAGCTACAGGCCTTTTTACTCCTACTCTTCTCCTTCCTAACAGCAACCGTTATTTGTATATGAGCTTCTTGCAGTGATACCTTTGTCCTTCTCTGTCTTTACCAGAGGCTGCCGCTGGAACATGAAAAGTTGCTAAATCAGAGAAGGAAGCAGGTGAGTGGAAGAGCGCAGATGCGAAGGGGGCTACAATCCCATGGATGGATATTTCTGAGGCAGTTCGCAACTGAAATAGCTCAGTGGCATGGCTGACCTTGGTTTTGTGGCCCTGGGTGCCAGAAAGAAGGTAGTCCACTGATAGAACTAGTGCAATATTTTACAAATAATAGATTATGATTATTATTCAGAGTTCCTAAGGAGCATCAAGCAGTCACTGGCTTTATTCAGAACAATTTTTACAAGGTCCCTAGGGAGGGCTAAGATGTTGAAGTGTCAAGAGAAAGAGTGATACAGAGAGAAATCCTGGTGGCAAAGTGACATACAATTACTTCCCATAAATGCCTTAGTTTTTTATTGGGCAGAAGGTCAGCAGCTATGTTCACAACCATAGTCTGGAGCTGCCTCCTTCTATGGGTTTCTCTGAACACCCTGATTTTAACACTGAAGTCCACTAGGGTCCTAATTCAATCACTGTAGGTACAGAAAATTGCTCTAGTCTGAAGACCGTGGTATCTAATTCTAATCAGGAACCTGATACCAGCATTTTTCTGCTCTTATGTCCTGAAGGTTTCCCTCCCAAGAGGACGCTCTGAGGTCACCTAGCACACTAACAGACACAATGTGCAGTGCTCTGCCCATCTGCACAGCAGTCTACTGGCTTGAGCTCACTCGTTCCCTGCTAAGTCTGATGGGCTCCAGTCTCCCAGCTCCCGAGTACTCCAAGGACAGAACAACATACTTTCTGTTCTGGGTGAGGGCACTGTCCTTTCTGCCCACTCCTTTTAGCACCCCACAAATGATGCCAATTTATACTGAAAATATCTTACCTTTTGCTTTTTACGATCACTCCTCTTATGAGTCATTTTTTTGCTTTCATCTTCATACACCAAAACAAAGTCAATTCTTCGCTGCGCATCACTGAAGAACAAGGAATCAGGCTTATCATCAAAATCAGCCTGGAAGATACGTAGGATAGGTTAATATGAAGAACTTTACTTGTCTGTTCTTTACTTCCTTCCTGTTATGCAGTATTTCAGTGAGAAATTCAATGCATCCAACTCACATAATATGAAGATCAAAGTGACAACAAAAGTAGCATGGAGTAGAATAGAAAAAAAAATGTTTGTGAGGTCCCTGCATAACATAAGAACAGCAGAACTTTGACCCAATTTTGTCCTCTGAAAATAGCATATTAGCTTTCGGCAATGGAAGGAACATTGGGATGCAGCACCATTCCCAAATAACGCATCTGTCAAGTAATTTGCATGCCATCATGGATACAGTGTTAGATAATCTGTCTACAAGATATGTTGTTGACTGATGGGAGTCTCAGAATTAGTGTGTTCCCATCTGTCCCCTTACCTGCCAGACGTTTAAGCACATTTGCAATTAAAAAAACCCCACAAAACCAAACAAAAAGCCCAGTAGTTTCATGCCCCCTAATACACAAACCCACCAATGCTCAGAGAAACAAAGTATGACCAGACTGAACTTTCAGAACTCTTGGAATGGACATATCCTATTTGGATTTCTTTCTCTTTTTATTCACAACATCTCATCAAGCAAAAAACATTGTATGCCACACATCCATCATGTTATAATATATGCCAAAATCAAAACGATTAACATATCCATAAGCCATTATCTAGTCCCAGAGGAAAGTAGGATAGATTGTCATATCCACTAATAACATTTTAATGTGTTATTTCATGTGTGAAACGATACAGACACACTGATGACAGGGGAACCTGAATCCTTGAGTAATGATTTTGCAGTTTCTTAGAGTACTCTGAGGGCACTATCACACGTAACAACTCCTTTCAGGTAATATATAACCGTAACATTATCAGAATCATCATGTAATGAGCACCAAACTCTCTGATACTTGGCCAAAGTCATCCACGGTGTTAATGAGGGCAGCGCCACTGATGTTGATAGATACCAAATGGGACTCAGCATTACATTAGAGATGGTAAGATCTCCAAAGCTGGCAAGACCTCCATATAGAACTGCAGATGAGTCTTGGCTTCCAAATGGCTGAGCATGAAAAGAGGCCCAGGGCAGGATCAGGCCAGGGAAAAAGACCCTGTCATCACTTGCTGAACATGCTGTCACTTTGGGGACACAGAAAAGACTCCCAGATGTCCTACATCTGAAAGCCTCCCTCAGGGTAGACTAAACTTCATGAAGGATGCCAGGTCCAGTTTTGGGAGCTCTGGGATGTCTGGTCCACAGAAAGGCACATGGAAATGTGGTTATGGTGTCAGAGACCCCTTAAGGGTAGAAAGAAGTGATTGTTCTTTAACTGTGATAAAACTGAGAAAAATGTCAGTCAGGAGCACCCCAGTTCCAGGGAGCATGCATTGTTTTAGGAACCACATGTGTCAGTGTTTCCAAAACAAAATTTCCTAAGAGTTTTTTTCCTAAACCTCTCCCTGCAGACTATTTTGTTACTGTTTGTTGGCTGAGGCAAAACACTTGACCAAGATGTGTCTCCCAGTAATTATGACAAAATTTCCATATTTTAAATAAACGCATAGGAGCCTAAACTCACTATTTTTTATGCTGTATGTGCAAAGACTAGGATCTGCTGCAAAGAGGTCCTGTTAACTTAGTTGCTTCAAACAGTCTGAGCAGATTCTTGGTTAACACAGCTCTCTTTGAAGTCCCCTTGTGTCTGAGATTTGTGATAAACCTGATACCAAGCAAGTGTTGACACAAAGCCAATATAAACATATATTACATGGTAGTTTCATAATCTTAGGTGGTGCCTAAGATTCAGAAACTACCTAGGCAGTCACCAAATCAACATACAACTGCACACTGTGAATAAAGTTTTAGGGAAAAAAAAAAATGCTTTAAAATTTCAGATGACACCACCAGACCACAATGATACTGAGTACCTCTATCCCCGAAAGCAAGTCACAGATGTGAATTTCTAAATTCTTGAGAGCTAGATTTGGCATAGTCCCATCATGCAATCAGACTCAACCCTGGCAAGTTTTCCTCCCTCTAAGGACTAGCCATGGGTGTAAAATGCAGCCCTGCTGTGACTACTTCCAGTTTCATTTAAAGCATGATCATGACGATTTCATGTTGACTAGATTCCCGTCAGGAGGAAAGCATCGACAACAGCCAACAGCTCCTGTTGGAAGACAGCTTGGGAAGTGATGGGGCAGCAGAAGAGAGAGAGCGGGGAGCTGAGCCCAGCCAGGCACAGAGCCCAGCTCCACAGCCTCTGGTTGCCCCTGGGAGCCCAGCAGGTTCCGGCCAGGGCTAAAATTGCCATGTGTTGCAATGCTGGAATCACAGAGCCCAAACCCTGTGGTAATGAATAAAGAGGGGAAGTGTTTCCACTGCATAAACCAGAAGGCTTTTAAATTGGGCTACTTCTTCTTTTGAATCTTAGAAACAGCATTATAATAAATCCTGCTTAAAGAGACAGAGTTTAGTGGTGAAATTCAAGCACTTGAAAGCATAAAAGTACTAACAGATTTGAGGTTTTATTCATTATAGCTTTTAGGTCTTTTCCCTATATGACCTATCCATGGGATAGAAAATAAAGAAATGGCATACAGAAAGCATCAGATCAAGTTTTGATCTAACAAGTTTTGATCATAATTTGTGATTGTGTAACTTCATCATTTAAATAGTTTTCTGTTAAATACAGTCTCCTTTAAGCTCATAAAGCTAGTATGTAACAGCGATAACTGGCTTAATTGGATTGTCAATAACCAGTTGCAAAGACTGCCTCTTAATCAGTATTCTGACTCAATAATTTACCGACATACACGATTTCATTCATATGAGAATATACACATTAACATATACACTTACCTTTCTCTCTCTACATATATCTCAAACTGCATATATATAATGGAGTATAGCAGAAGGGTTAATCAGTATTAGACTGCATGAATCAAGACACACAGTAGTTCATACTTACGAAGCTAACCTCTTAAATGTAATGTCTATTGCTTTTAATCACAAGGGCATTGTTCAATTGACCTATCCATAGGCACTTTATGTATCAATAAAATAATAAAGAATTGACTCATTAAGCCTGAATACTTAAGAGATTAAGATTAAGACCCACACAAATAAATTATAATGTAACATTATATGTTGCTCAATTAAAAGTAAGAAGTAAAATGCAAATGGGAATGGAATAGTTAAGGATCCAACAGCTATATTAACTGAGATATGTGCTGTATCTTGTAATCCCTACTGGATAGTTTGTAATGAAAAATCATATATTATTCAACATAATTACCAGGGGAAAAACAGGACTAGAAACCAAAAAGATGTTGTGTACTCTGAAGTTAATAATTCCTTTGAGACAATGTTCGGGTTTTAAAAAAAACTAAGTAATATTATTTGACAGTATTGCAAATGTTATTACCATACAAATGTACAGGATCTTGTGTGCATAGACACATAAGTTAATGGGGCTGAAATACCAATACATAATTTTTCTTATGTATCAGTAGCAAATTATAACCCAAAATAATGAACAGGTCCATGGATACCTCTTTGTTTTGGAAGAAACAAACACAGGGTCTATTTATCGCACTATCTAATTTTCTTAGCCTCAGCATAATCACATTCCAAGTACTGAAGGAGGCAATTGGTTGTGCACTCTAATATTATAATAATACCCTAGTGGACAACAGGTTAATATTGATTAACACCATTAACAAATTAAAAAATATAATGCATTTAGCTGTAAAATACTAATTATATTTAGCATATACTCCACAGTGCTTCTGAACCCTCCAAGTGCTGTACAATCAACTGCTTTCCTACTACTGAGAGGTGGGGAACTATTAGCTGCTGCTTCATCAACAGAAGGAATCTGAAGGAGAGGAGCGCCTGGCTGGGGACAAAGTTTTTTGAAACACTAAAGTGACACCTATGTGGGCTAGCCTAGAGGCAGCACGGCCACGTTCATCTGGATGTACCTCTGTGTTTCAATTCAGAGCAGGGTCAGATCAGGGGAGCAGCAGTGGCTCTTTACTCCAAGGAATGAGACTGGAGGTAGCCTGCAGTAACAAATGGCCCAGGAATGTGCATCATGCGGACATCAACCACCTCCTCTGCACCAAACATCTCGTTCTACAGACCCACTGCTTGGGTCCTCACTACCAGCGGATGCACGTAGAGCTGGCGGGATCCTGCTGGAGCTGGGAAATTGCACTGATGCAATTACACTGAAGGTCCCTGGCCAGCCCTGAGCAGCCCTCTGCAATGCACACCCTCTCTTCATCCTCATCTGCTTCAGCCTCCCATGGCCACCTCAGCAAAGGAATAAGGAGCTTTCTGTGCTCTCTGCTAACTCAGTTGTCAGTAAACAGCAACTGCTCACCCAGCCTCCAGGACAGAATGGCACTTCGAGAAGGGACAAGTGGGACATGAAGACAAACTTGCACCTCCACACAGGGCTTTAAGGGCTGAGGTAACTGCTTTGGCTTCAAGTGACCATGTCACGGAACTGACCCTCAGCCCCCTGACTCAGAGCTCCTCAGGAGGAAGACTATCTTGTGCTCCTCCACATGTGTAACCAGGCTTGCGAATGGTATCTAAGGGGAGCTGCCGAGTCTTACTCCTGAGACCTTTCCTGTAGTCATGGCTACATGTGATGCCTGCAGCAGAAGATGAAAGGAGACCACGCTAGTGGAAAGCTCCCTTCAGCAAAAGCAACGCTTCACAGCAGGGGAGGAAAAATGGTGGTGTTGCAAAGAAACCTGTGTTCACTTCTCCAGGCTTCTCTGGGCATTATGTTGTTAAACATTTTTATCCAGTGGTGGGAAGAGCAGCACAGAGACAAGCATGAAGAAAAATATGCACACAGGAATTGCAGTTATTTTTTGTTTACTGCACCCTGAACAAGCACAGCATTGTAAACTGTTTTGTTTTTTAAAAAAAAACAAAAAAAAACAACAAGAGATTCTGCAGGAATGACTTATTTAACTAGAAGGATAAAAGAAATGCCTTATTTTGGCCACATGAGCCTTTGGTGTGACTGGCAATAGCACCAAATGTAATCATTACTGGAGGGATAAACTACTTGTATGCGACCTCACATAATTTTCAGATATGCTTCAAAACAGTTTCCTGCAGCATGTCAGTGAATAAATCAGGACTGGGAAGCAAGAGAGCAGAGCCTGTGTAACATCGCCTCTGCTGACAGGCACCTGCAAAAAAATCCTCCTGCTGGAGTATAGTGACAGTCCTGTGGGGGACCTGCAGGTTACACTTCAGCTGTGGGTTTTACATAGGTGAAAATTTCAGTGTCTGTTTAGGAGCACAGTTATTTCTCTCCACAGGCCTCAGGAAACTTCAAGTAAGTAAGAAGGAAACAAATTATATTACCAGGATGTGAAGAAACATCATTATTTGCAAAGTGTTTTGAGATCATCTGAAGAAAATGGTACAGAAATACAAAGTTCTTACTATCACAGCTATATAACAAAATCTTTTATTATTCTTTGTTCTGAGTGACCAATAGAGACAACTTTCTGACATTAAGACCAACACAAGCATTTACTTCTGGAAGATAGAAGATATATAATACATCGGATACTTCTGGAAGAGGTAAGTTTATTTACATATCACATACTAACATTGGTTTGTCTCTGTAAGGCCATAAAACTGTTGCACCTTTAACATTTTTCCTTGTGACTCATATTTACTAATAACAACAGGGAACTGTTTTTGTTCTGGTTTTGGCAACAATGAGATTATCGGCACATACTTAATCAGAAGGTGATGTTTTTTCATTTCCTCAACAGGCAGAGAAATTTTTGCTATGTTACAAAGTGAAATAAACTGAGACAAAGTAGAAAAATACGGGGCGTCATTACAGTCATACGTTTCTGTCAGCAGAAAGTGGTTGGTAACCGGCCAGGCATTGGGATGCCTTGTCCCCTGAGCTAAGTTTGGACCAGACACCCACTTGACTTCCTGTCTGAGCGTCAGGTTGCTGCTGGCTGCAGAAGGAATTCCAGTCACTCCTGATTAGAGGGAGACCGAATGTCCTTGCTTTCAAAGAAAGGTGAAGACAGTACTCTGCTGAAAACCTGCTTTTCAGCACCTCCCATCTTTCTTGGGATGCAGGAGCTGGGAAATTCACTCCTTAGGACTTCCCTGAAGCCTTCTCGCTGCAGAAATTGTGTTTGAGGGCCAGCAGTAATAGACAATTTGAAGAAATTATCCTCCTCTCTGCAGATGTTGACTCTCAAAAAAAAGTCTTACTTTTACTTCCAAATTCAAACTATCTACCTATAAAGCAGACAAGCCCGCAAAATAAAACATCTGAGAGCTGGAAAAGGTGCTAGTTATGCAGTTTTGTCTTCCTTTTACATACTGTTTATGATACATGACTTAATTGCACAACCACATGCAATACTTCTACTCTCCTTGTAGTAGTTATGGAATACTCTTTAATATCCATGTCTTTTTTTGTTACACCTCATCTAAATGGCCCAAACACTTAAAACAGGATTTTCCTTCCGACTGTGACTGGTGTTCTCCTCATAGAATCTCAATGTTCTACAACTGTTGAGAAATTTAGTTTTACAAGATTCCCTGGGAGAGAAAGCAACCTTTTAACCCTCATTTCACACAAGGTATCTAGAGATCAGTGTTAAAACCTGTTGACTGTCTCCTAACTTTGGAGTACCATCTTCAGACACCAGGACAGTGAGCTTCTCCTTCCAGAGAGCTCGGCAATTCTCTGTCTTCAAAGAGCAATGCATTCACTTTCAGGTCCATATGTGACTATTTTTAACTAATGCAAACAGGGCCGCAGATGTACCCCTTTGACACTCAGGAAATAAACAGAAGTTGGATGTGACTCTGCAAGTCTTGTACAGAAACCCTGTAGCAGGAGCAAGGGTAAAATACAATTATCTAGGACCAAACTCAAGTTTCTCTAGTCCTAAGAGCCTTTCGTTCCTTCCTTGCCATTTCTTGTCACTTCTATACCTTGCCGAAGTACCGCGAACAACATCCTCCAAGAAATTTGGCCTTTTGGAAATTGATGTCTTACTCATGTGTCAAATAAGGCAGTGATCTTGTGGTAAACATAGCATACGATTCTCTAGAGACAGCACCAACCGGATTGTTTTATTCACCAAAAACTTACTCAGTTTTGGCTACTCCAGAACAACCTGCAAAATCAAATCAAATTTCCAGAATGCTTCCAGCTGCAAAGCATGATCTAAGTTTAAACAACAGACACAGTACTTCCCTTCTATTCAACCGTTTAAGGTTAGGCTTTCCATTCAGTTTCCATTTCTAGCTACAATTAGGACTCATCAATTTCACAGGCAGGTTCAGTAGATCTCAATTGTATCTTTCTGGCCTTTTCAACCCGTCAAAACTGCCCAGTGGCCAACACGATGGACCTGACACAAAAGGAGCAATGCAGAAAAGATGCTGCTAAAACTGAGCAGAAATTACAACTGCTGGTAAACACGAGTAACCAAAAATAAAAATTGATTTTGACAGTCGATTTTCAGTAGAAATAAAAATAAATTCTGCCAAGACTGCTTGGAGGAGACAGTTCTAACCACAAGCTATATGACATTCTAGCTGTTTTGATGCTATTTTACTTCATATAAATACATTAAAAAAATAAATCATTGAACAGCAAGGAGAGTCTAAGGATTTTTATAACACCCTTCTCAATACACTCAGTTGGGAAATGGAAGCTCTTGGTTCCACCTCACGCTTCAAAAAATGTTTAAATATTTTTCCAGAGACTGAAGCAGTTTCAACAAAGAACATTCTGCCACAAAACACTGGGACAGAGGCAGGGGAGGTGAGGGTAACCAGCTCCCAGAAGGAAACTAATTTCCTGGTACTTTAGGTATTTGTTTCCTGCAGCACAGGCAAGAACAAACCCCCTGACACATAACTCGGACAAGTACTTTGCCAGCTAAGCTGCTAGAGCAGCTCCCCATGGCTCTGGTGCACCTTGGTGCAATGAAGACTGAATCTATCCCTTCATTAACACTGCTTTTGAAATGCACTACCACCACAGAATTCCTTTGTCTCTTTCTTTTAGGATTCTGTTTCCCATTTCAGTTTGGTATGAATTAGAATAGCTTTCAGTTTGGTGGATGGGCTGAAAAATACATTATCTAAACAGCTCCAGTCATAATAGCTACATATAAGACAGGACAGGTTTAATTCAACCCCCTGAATTTGAATGCTTGATTTTTCATATTTTAACATTTTAGTTCATTTTTCATTGTATTGTATGTTCTCCTAGTCATATAAAGGCAGAGAAATCGGCAGCAGTTGGACCTCCACAGTCAAACCTCCTCTGTGCAAGCCAGAAGGATAACCAGTAGCAGCGGCAGCAGGCAGTCATTCCTAGAGTAGCATCTAAGTAAAAATTCATTGGTCCAACAAGCAATTCTTGACACTGTTGAACTTGTTTCTTTACACCTTGTTCTCCTGAAACATTGATCCACTCGTAGAAGTAGCTTGACTAGAAAAGCCAACCTATACACAATCAAAGCCAGTGACACCAATCTCTGTCATTAGCGTAACAAAACACAGAACATTTTTTTTTATTTATTTATATGGAGTTGCTCTATTAGCTTTACGATGAGTATATGATTTTACATCTTTTTTAATCCAGGCTTATATCTATCTCCTTGTGCAACTGCAGACCCCTCTTGTACCATTCTAGGAGCACGAATCAAACTGGCCTTATCAGCACACCAGTTGCGTATCAGGTTGGCAAAACATGTGCCATAGCAGGGCTTGTTTGGGTCAACTGGTCAATCTTTGGAGATAAATGAAATCTGAGGCAGGGGATCTTGAGCTAGAGCCAGAAGCCTGTCAGCTGCAGAAAGCATTAGGCCAGCTGGGAAACCTGAACTTTGGATAAAGGGAATGGACATCTCCAGGTCTTTTTTTCTTCTTGCCAGTTCAGTCTCTAATTGGAGTAAAGAATTTCTTGGTGCCTCCAAGGTTTTTGTAAAACTGAATTCTAAACTCATATGTTGCCCGACCAATACCTGGCTGTGTATGAATCTATAGGGTATTTATATGTAGGGTGTGTTCATAACTACTGTTATATAGGCACACAGAAATTCTATACACAACTGTACAAAATTATACAGAGAAACAGGAAGTTTATGTGTGTGTATCAGTTTATAGTCAATATATACTGATCAATTTTAATTGAGTCCAGTGCCTATGTCAATCTGCACTTTCACATCTGAATCAAGAACTTCGGGTACTTTTCAGGAAACAGATAGAGCAGCTCAGATTCAGTCACACAGATGAATTGCATGTGCTGCAAATGTAAACGAATGCTACTCTTCTGGAACAGCTATTGACAGTTGCATATCTATATGAGAAAAAAAATACAAATAGTCACAGTTAAAGTAAAGAAGTACCCACCCATTCAGGAGTATGAAGGTTTTGCTGATCTGGCACAGTTCCGTAAGTGGGAATAATCACCTGGTTCAGTTCCAAGACTAAAAATAAACATAAAAATTTAAAACATTTTAGGATTTTGTGCGGTAGGTCAGTTTAAAAAAAAATAAAAAATTAATCGTTTGTCGAAAAGGCATTTTGTTGCACTTATTTTGTGTTTCAGAAACAGAATGTTTGTGTCTCACACTTTGGTTATAATCAGCAGGTGGCAAGAGAGCAAAACATAAATTTTACCAGGATGCCAAGCGAATGCTAGGAAAGCATCCTGACTAAGCTACAGTAAAGCAAAGCATCCCTTTGCTAGCATGTGTTATTTAGTGTTTCAGAAACTCTATCCACACTCTAGCAGTAATTAGGTTTATCTTTCAACGAGTAAAAGTACTAGAACTGGCTCCACTGGCACAAATAACACTAGCTCATGCTGACTGTACTTGTCAGGCAATAACAAAAAGCAGTACTAGGTAATCCTTCAGAAATCCTGGAACTGGTGTAATACAGGCAGTGATGCTGTAACATTCACTCTATAACAGGAATGATTTTCACATAACCTAGTAACGTACCTACAAGTTCAATGTGTATAGATGCGCCAGTTACTCCTCACCCATTTTCCAAAACCTGTTAAAATCCAACAACTTGCAAACTGTATCAGTTTCCTAGAAATACGGCATAAAATAAAAAAGATCTTGTGAACCATGCTACCCCATGATATCATTATCAAACGCATTGGGAAAACTGTCCACCAGATCAAGCACTGGATAACACACAAATTCATCCTAATAAAGGTGCTGGAAATAACTTACAGAAGTCCTACAATCACTGCAAGGTATTGGTTTCAGTTTCTTAACAAATATTTTTTGGGTCTTAAGAAGAAGTCAGATAACATCCTAAGGCTGAAGATGTTACATCAAGTAGCTGAAGGGAGAAGGTTGATTAGATCCTTAAAATGGAGAGATGTCTTAACTAAGTCTGTCCTGTACTGAGGAAATGGTCATGAATATCAACGGTACTTCAATGCCAGTATTGTCTGGAAAGGATAGCCTCAACTCAAATACTATAAAAGAAAACTCCCAAACTCTAAAATAATGTAGTATGTAGTGCTCTTGGGACAGCTGAACACTTACCAGCTACAATGCCAGGACAAGCATAACTGATATGCTTGATTTGGTGGTTCGTTCTTTTTTTTGGCTTAAAAACTTCATTGATACATGGCCAAACTCTCGAGAATTTTTTAGAAGCTTGTTTGCACTGATGATGCTCATTTATATCAGCCGAAGATATGTCAAAACACTTATAGCACAACAAGATTCTTCACAAATCAACAGAATTCTCTCATGGCCTCTAATGTTGAGCTGTCAGTTTTCAGATCTCTACTGTAGTGATAGCGTACACTCTATGAAGGAGACAAAATCAAGTCCATGAATTTTGCCATCAACATTGCTTCAGAAACATTTAAGTCATAACTCAAAGGTTAGCCCAGATGACTAATCAAAATCCCTGAGCTCTCAAGAATATTAACATCTTTAGAAACTTTTCCCAACATTTAAAAAAAAGAGCAGGAAAATGTGGACTAGTGCAGCACACAAACATCATCTGGTAAGACCATAATATGAGGACTCAGAAAATGAGCATATCTCAGCAGCTACTGCAAGATTCCTCTATATGTGCATCATTATATTTTAATGGGTCCAGCTCAGAACAGTGAGAAAGGCAAATATATATTCCTGATGTCAGTGTAATGGACATCACCCTACATTCCTTAGGTCATTCTTTATTCTCTATCAGGACACAAAGATATCCAGATACATAGTGCTTCCGAAAATGCGCAGGGGAGGGAATGTTTCTGCCCACATGTAAAGGACAGAGTGAAGGAGACAAATAAGCATATTGCTTTGATATAGAAACATCTGCTCCGAAACTCTGCATGCCATTACACAAAAGAAGCAAATGTGGACACAGACGTGAAGACTTCTGCCAGCCACTGAACGGCAGTAACAGGAATCATGAGTTAAAATGGCCTTTTTGCTAAATCCTCATGATGTGTAACTACACACCGCTCATCAGCACTGCCTAAAAACCCCTCCAGTCAGTACTGAAGAGAAGACAGAAATGAGTCATTCAGTGCAGGAAGGATAACTCCAGTTCTACCAAATTCTGGGGCTAGCCAGGAATATGCTCTGGAAAAAATTATACACGGATATAATTTGCTTCTGCCTCAGTGTCTCTGGCCAGCATATCCTCCCCTAGATATGCTGAGTGTCATGTGCACTTCATTATTTTATCAATATTCAGCATCTTAACACATTTTTACTTGCAATACCATTTAGTACAATCCCTGGGCTGCTGTTCCAATGAAAGGACTCATGTGAAAGGGACCTGCCAGTCTCACTTCTTACGGGACATTAGCCCAGAACTTCTCTCAAATTAAATACAGATTAATGTTTGCGTGAAGCCAAAAATACAAAGTCTTGACACTACCTGAATGTATACTTAAATAAGATTTGTTCTGGCAGCAGTTTGCAAGGACAGTTGTGGCACTTTGTGCAGGTTTTAGCTGGAAAAGACAACCTTAATCTCAGAAATACAAAAATGGTACCTGCAAAAACTCAGCTTTGCCAGAAAAAGCTGCTCACATAAAAAGTGCTTTTCCTTCCTCTAAAATGACTTCATTTATTTCTCCCATCTGCCCTCTAGTATTATGGTAAAGTCAGTTTTATGTATGGAGGACAAGAAAAAAAAAATGACAGCACAGAAGTTAGGGGCTGGACATTAGGAAAAACTTTCTAGTAGCAAGAACAAGAGAAAAAGATTCCTAGGAAGGCCGATGAGGTCTTCAACATCAGAGATTCTTCAGTACAGATTAATTCAATATCCTGGAACAATATAGGCCAAGATGAATCTGGCATGAACCTTAGGAGGACGGCCTATATGAGCGTTTGAGGTTCTTTCCAGATCCAGTTTCCTCTAAGCGTAAGTTTGGTCAAAGTGTTCTTATAGTTATGTCCAAAAAATACCACTGTGCTTATATTTCATATTAAAATAATCGTGCCGCTTACCCAGTCTTCTTCAGAAGCATTATTACTCCTGCTAATGTCAGAGCACATCAATTGTAGATGTTTATGTTCTACCACCCAGACAAGTAAAGCAAAGAAAGTGTAAGACAACAATGAAATCTACTGGATTTGTGCTGGTATATTCTGATTTTAATTGACTGACACATCAAATTCTATCTTCAAACAATCCTGGCAACATATGCTTTTGTCAGAACATTGTATCTAATTTCCTTGAATTGTGAGCATAGATTTTGAGTTCCTGTTCAGTTGGTTTTTGATCTAGGCCTTACAAAAGATGCTATCGTAAAAAATTTAAGTAGTGAATCTGTGCACGCTACTTTACAAGAACATCTCAGTGATACCTGAGCTGCCAAGTAATATTGCCAGCTGCTCAGAGATTGTTCTGCAATCCAAGACACTGAATTGCCCTGTCAACATTTCACACCTTACCTCAAATATGCCTATATACAAGTACTAAGAAGTCTTATGTTAATCCTACACTGCTTCTTTATAACCTATGTACATGTCATGATTTGGGACAGGCCATGGGAGATGAATCCAGATGTTGATTCTACCAGTGATTTCTCTTATGAGCTTTCTCGATGTCTTTGCTTTCTTACACGTCAGCCAGCATTTCTGACTGAATTGAATAAAGGTCCTGAAATTCTTTTAGAGCCAATGTAAAACATCCCGTCTTTTCATTAGCAAATTGAAGTTGACAGTGAATGGTTTTGTTCAGTGACCTTCCCATTGACTAATTCAATTTTAAAGACTTTCATGAGCATTATTACTAGCAATCTCTACCTATTGCTGTGGCAGAGGCAAGAGGCTATGACACACTGATAGGCATGAAGGCTGCTCTCTCTTTGGAGTAAATATAAAGAAGAATTAAATCTTTCCTCAGAGTCTGAATAGTGAAATAATAGAAGCTGCCCAAAGCACAGTCAGTAGAGATGAAGCAGGTTTTTTGAGACTGTAAATTAAGAGGCCTAAGAATGGACAAAAACCAATATCCAGAAGTGAAAAGAAAGATGCTGTCCAAAAAAACATTGACAAGAAACCCACAAAAATATTGGATAAAGCAATGTCTGAAAAGACCACTGGGTTTGGTTATGTAAGCAAGGACATTGCCAAACATGCTTGAAGTTGCCGAGCGTTTTGTGCCAAATAAATTCTTGGCTATCATGGATTTCCTCTCTAATAGAAAAAACCTCATAGACACAGAATAATTCTGAGAAGTCAAAAAGGTTTTACAAGACCCAACTAATAGTACCTGATATTTCACTTCCCTCAACAACCTGTGAGACATTGTAAAAGACAAGATCTCAGCCCTGGCACTGAACATGCTATCTCACAGGCAATCATGAATGTGAAGCCAGGAAGCGATGTCTGGAATCCCCAGGCAGTGCGGCTTTGCTATAGATATTGTATCATCTCTCACTTCCCTCAGAGTATTTTGTAAGAGAAGTCACAGAAAAGCCTAAGTCCCAAGTTTTTTTACAGGGGAAAAAATAAATCAATAGAATATTGTGCTCTCCCAAGTACAAAACTGATGTGCTCAAGAATATCTGCTCAGCCCCTCAGTTGGATTTGCCTGCTGCACAGAGTGCCTTCTCCATAAGAGGGAAATTTACGGTATGGTTACAGAAAAATGAGTTGTTGCAAAGCTAGACTGCAGTGCAGGAGCACATCAATTTATCTGCAGTACTTGGCCACATGCACAACGCTGTCCTATAGCAAACTCAGGTGGAAAGTATGGGAGGAAAAGGTAGCAGGCATACCAAAGGAGAACACTGAATAGATGGCGTGCTTCAAATCCATTCTGCTTCCTAAGTAGAGCTGATCCTCCATCACACACCTCAGAAAACAGAGGAACGTTGTGGTAGTATCTCCTCACCTCAGTAGGCTGCAGTCATGCAAGCAGAAGATCGGTTTCATGATACCATCACACACTGCACTCCAAATGCAACCAAGCAAAAAGTCTCACCTCACAGATACTGTCTCAGAAGCCATGAGAAGGCATGAGGCAAAATATTAGATATGAACTGAGGCCTGCAATGAATGAAAATTACTCTGAAGACCATCATCTAATCAAGGCAAATTGTTTTCACCTTATTTCATAAAAAAGAACAAAAACTACTGCTGCCTGGAATAAAATTTATGTTTCCGAGAAATTAATCTTCTAAAATAGGATTGAGTAATGACATATCCAAGACGGGGTACTGCTTGAAGAAATGGCAATCACTGCATTAAAATTGTGGAAATAATAATGAGGGGAGAGCATCATTAGCACATGAATCAGACTAAAGATTCAGAATCATCCTTGGATACCAGCTGGAGACTACAGTAAAGCCACTGTTCTGAAAGGGACTTTATGTAGATAGCACCTTCCTCAAGTACATCCACCCCTCTGTCTCCTGGTCCAAAAATAATAAAATTATGCTCCTGCAGTATATAATTCTGTCCTGGCTTTTCAGGAGAGAAGAGGAGAACAAAATTTTGTCACATTGTTTTAAATGCCCCAAGAACTGACAATAGAAAGGACCGAGCAAAGATATTGCTTTTCCAAATCTTAACACTTATCCAAAATGTAAAGATATTGTTATAAATGTGACTACAAGCTCTGGGACTACAAACAAAGAAAACTTTGAATATATGCTATTTAGACTAGACAAAAGACCTGCTTTCCTTCCTGTTAATTTAGATCAGGTTATAGATATTAGTACAGCAATTACATTGCCATATTAAATGAATATATTAATAAAATATACTAGTAAACATTAATCTAATAGTTATTACCCGAAAAAGCCTATCAGAACAGATCACAACCTGTTTTCAGAGCTGATCATAGAACATCTTTTTCAGTTAAAGATAATCCTGTCGAGCCATATGTAATACTCGCTGAAATCTGAAGTGAAGTAAAACCATTGCACAACTCACATTTTTCTGGAAACAGAAACTGTTGGACTGATAGACTCTTTTATGACAGCCACAATCTCTTTTGCTGGTTTAGAATATTTCTTTATTGTAGTTTATTTCATATGTGTAGGAGTATTCTCAGAGATAAGAAGCTATTCAGGAGTTGAAAAAGCAAGAGTATGTCTTTTCCTTTTAAAATATATGAATCAAAGAAAGAAAGAGACAATGGCATCCATATCTCTAAACCAAAATTAATCAAGGCCATCAAGTTCCTTGAGATACTTCCTTTGTTAAAAAAAAAATGTTTTAAATGTAAATTATCCTTGATAGTCTTGATTCTTATATAATCAAGCTACAAATAAAATTGTTTCATTTAGCTACCTAAACAACTTTAAAAACCCCAAACCCTTAGCTAGGATAATATGTTAACCTATTTTTTCTGACTTCATGGAGTAAATGAGCAAACACAAAGACTTACGAAAAGAATGTCTTAGGTTATCCCTCCAAAACGTAGGTCTAATTTTTTTACCTTGCCCCTTGCTAGGTGGAGACATTATTATTGGGATCTTTTTTATAGTTAAAGGTCTGTCTGGGCTGAACTGACTTTTCCATATTAGCTCTTCTCTGAGATACAGTCTTCTCTCCACTCACATAGGAGGGCAGCCATTACCATCACAATTTATCAATGGTTTCACCTCATTCCACCAAAATACTATTTGCTTGCATTTAGTAACATTCATTATTTTAAGTTCAGTTATTTAATTTGGATATGTTTAAATTACTTTTATTTCGTACCTCTAGACGTTATTTGAAGAATGCTACTAAACCTCATATTCTTCACTTTCTGAAAAGCTATGTATTTGAAGTGAAATGGAAATATTTTTATAACAAACTATACTTTATAACCTGTTATTTGTAGACCTATATAGATGCCTTCAGTGTGAAAGACTTGATCTCATGGTCACCTGGGGTCTTAAAGCATGTGAGAAAACCGATGACAATTAGTAATGCCAAAAGGGCTTTCCAAGCTGCCAATAAACTACATTCTTTGTGCATTCACACAGAGCAGATCTGCAGGTACTGACAACTCAAAACCTAATCTATGCCACATAATAAGAAAAACATTGATTTTAATTTCAGACACCCAAGACACCCAGTGCGAAGCTATAGATGCTTTTGGTTCACAAAATAAGTGAAAGGGTTGCCTTGGAATATGATTCTTTTTCTGTTGGAAAGACTGTTCTTTCCATTAAGTTATCTTCTCTTACAGCTGTGCAAACAAAGGATTGGGAACATGTGGAATGACTTTCAAAAATAAATACTCTTTCATGACTAACCCTAAACAGGAAAATATTCAGTTGGGAATATAATATAGCGTATTGCTAGTCTAACACCCCACGTCCTGAAATGGCCAGCTTAGAGTTGGGATAGCTCATCAAAAATATAATAAAGTAATTGGCAGGTAGTTATAGAACAAGAAATTAGACTGTATGGAAATTATTCTGCTGATAGTAGTGTCTAAATATTTAAGAGGCACTAGTTGGAAGGTTTAAGGGGCTCAATAACCAAATTGTCAAACAGCTCTTGTGTGTTCAGAGCTCCAAGTGGGACACTTGCCCAAAACCTGCGGCAAAAATCCTAAATCATTTCAATGAGATCTGGACTAGCCCCAAATTCAGTTTCAAAACCAAACACGGGGCTAATGAGTTTTTAGTTACAATTCTGTGAATCCAGAATAATCCACTGAAATGCAAATGCCGGCTCCTGATTTTCACTGCTGCAATGCACACCAGAACCAACCTGTCTGCAACCAGTCTGCACATCAGACACCAGCTGACTGTAAATCACTGCAGAAATTCAGTTGCTAATTAGACTATTCTAAATGCTTTTTCTGAAGCTAAACGATTTACCCACCTTCAGCTGAAATGGCTGTCAGAAAGAATTATTTTGCATCTCATCCGTCAATAGGCATTATATAGAAACAGAAACAATTTTGGGGTTTAGAATGTATTAACATGCCTACCTATTATAATTAAAAAAAATATTTTGTATGTTTTTCTGTTGTAAACTGAATGCATACATGTCAAACAGCTAGTTAGTTTTGTCAAAGTATAAAATAATGGAATAAGCTGATTAAGTCAGAAGGCTTCAAACTGAATCTTTTCTGGCATTAATCTCAGGTTGGAATATGGGCTTGAATCATTCTCTCTTCTCCACATATACCTTCTTATAATATAAGTAATTTAAATATATTAAAATGTTGCAACAAATGAGCCTTCTTAAGTTTTTCAATTAAGGGCTGCTTTGGTTTAACTATATATGGAATCTGTTAGAAAACTGCTGTAATGTTGATTGCCAAATGAGCCTGTTTCATGATTTATTGAACCTGTATCACATGGTTACAATCTGAGGCACACAGACAAATAAAGTACATGTCTTTGATTTTTAACAATAGTGCAAACATTGTCATGCCTGCTGTCAAAAATGCAAGTTCTCAGTTTCTAGGATTAAAAAAAATAACCAACTCAGCCACATTAAGAACATAAGATATAAAGGATCAACTGAGTCCAGCACCAGATTACAGGCAAGTTTGTTTGTTAGTTTTGTTAGTAGATTCTGAGAGAAAACTTTCTTTACTTGGAATAATCTGTTTAAGTCTGAAAAAGGGATCTATAAGAACAGGTTGCTATTTTTCTCTTGCAGTAAACTAAATCAAAGTGGGAGAGTCTAAGATCCACTAATTCTAAAAACCCAAAGGGCATTTGGACAGATTTGCAGAAGTATTAGACATATAAAGTTACAGACAAATTCCTGCTGGGGTATTCAAAAGTGTCCAAGCAGATTGCCAGTTTCTATGCCAAATCGTATCAAACACATCATACGGCCCTTAGCGAGCAGAATGAATCCATCAATTTCATTAATCAATCTGGCAATTTCATTAACTACAGTTAATGTTTCCCTGGCTTAATATATTATTTCAAATGCAAAATGTGTTATAAATGCAATTTCTTCTTAAGTATACAGCATATAAGATAACTACAAAACATGTTTGCATGTTCTTTTTCTCTATGGTTAATTAACTCGCCAACAAGATGCATCTAAATAAAGCTCAGAGTGAATAGCTTATATCTAGTAGATAAGAGAGAAGTAATTTGACAACAAATCAAAAATCTGAGTAAGAATGCATCGAGCTATATACTTGCTGAATTCAGGAAGGGATGCAGGCACTTCAAACAGGATTTGGGAGTAACCAAAACATTCAGGCCGAGAAGTACAAAGCCAAACCAGGGCTATGCAGCTGCTGGCTAACAGGAGTCTCCTGTCTCACTGCCAGGCACTGAGGGCATTTCTTCTGTGGGTCACTAGGCTGGATGTAGCCTCTGGGGTGCTCTCAGCAAGGTCATTATTCAGTAGAACACAAGGGTTTTACTATGTTTGCTGTTCTACCTACAAACAGGAAAAACCTCTCTCTCTTAGAAAGCCTTGAAAATAAAAATTCAGCGCATGATTAAAAAATCTATACAGGTTACTACTTATTACGACCTGTAAATTAAACCACTAACTTCAATCACTCCACATTCACTAATATCGCTCTATGTGGCTTTCAGGAGTCTCCGAAAAAAAAAAAAAAAATTATAGCCAAATGTGGCAAGATTAATAAGACTCAAAATTAAAACTCAAAACCACCAAAATAGTGCTGGTTCAAGACTGTCTGTCATCACAGATTCTTATTTTAAAGAGGACAAAGAAAGAGTCTGGATGCTGGTCTTTCCATTTCAGAAGTGGCTCTTACTACATAAAAGGTAAAAGGTACACAGTGATACCACTTGATCTAGCACAGGAGATGCTGGTGAATTTTAAAGCAAAGGAAGTAATTTTTAACTATAACACTCAAACTGTTGCTGGTTTTTCTTCTTCCTTTGGTACACGAGATGTGGCTGCAGTAAGGATGATTAAAAAGAAAAAAGATTATCTGATTGACTGTCAAAGAATTTGTGCGTGGCCTTGGAGACCTGGCCTGTGCCCCAGCCTCAGGTTTGGGATCTAATACATGTGATGCTGAGCAAGCAACTTGAACAAAATTTGGCCAAGCTTTCCACGGCAGAGTTTTCAAGCTAACGGCCAAGGAAGCTCAGCACTTTTACAGAAGAGCTGGGCATTTGTCACTAAGTTAGTTGGAAAAGTGTGGTGCAGTACTTGGAATGGCAACGCTGGGAAATGCCCTTAATTCCGACAAATCAGTCCCAAAAATTCTGTGATTGATGAGCATTTTTTTGAATAATTGTGTATGAAATGCAGAGAGTTTATCGACCATAAACCCAGAATGGTGTTAAAACCTGATTGTACAAAAGTGGTTGAAAACGAACTATTTTCTCACGGCCCTGCAGTAAAGGCATTCTAGGCAGGCCTGCCAGTGGGATGTGGATCTCTCTGTTCAGCGTCTTGTCTTTGCACAAGCCATTGAGAAGTGTTTTACATTCCCCATATCTTACCACTTCAGCAGCCTGCGTTCCTATCACCGGGGTCTGGATTCCTGAAACTCCAGCTCTCTAAAAAGGGAATCGAGCAACCTGACGCTCACATGCCTATTGGATGCAGTGCTCAGATGTGGTAAAAGCACCATAGAAACACAGAGGAGGAAGGGAATAAAAATGTGCAAGGCTTGGATAATTTAAGTTAAACAAGGCTCGGAGCCATGCTCTTAATGAGGAAGATAAAAAGAAAGCTGCAATTACTACCAGTTTACTGAATAAGGCAGCGGACTTAAGAGTAAAAAACCCCAGTGACTGTGTAATTAAAAACTGTAACATGCATGCAAACAAATGGCAGGAAAATTGAAGTTGCCTGGGCAACATTAACGCTAACATTGCCCAACTTCCAAGTGCTTGACTTCGCAATCTTAATGTTAACATTTTTTAGACACAATATATAATTAGCCGCAGCCAATTAGGGATGCTATGGCTCCTGTTGGTAACTGGTAATATTTACATTTAAATATGAAGAAAGATTACTGCTGGCTATACTATATTATTTAATTATACAGTCAGTTTAGAAATGAAATTATATCTGAAGCATTTGAGAGATTCCCTTGAGCAGAAATGATGGAACAATTATTACTGCGATTTGGCATGAGGAAACTTTGCTGAAAGTCTAGAATTTCACCTAATCAGACAACTTGATTAGTGGTCCGTGCGTAGGAGCACTCTGCAGTGCTGATGAGTAATTTCAAAAAGCACCATAAGAAAAGTAATCATAGTAACTAAGGACACTTTTCCTAAGCAACTCACATACCAATTTATTAAGCTTTAAAAGTCAGTTCAGAATAATGTAATTAGTGTAAATTCAGTATCACAATGGGAAAAAAACCTCAATGTGTTTTAGCTTATTATAATCACTATGAATAAAAAGTTCGGGTTTCTGCTGACAATTCAGCTCATGATGCCCAGCAAAGTAAGATCTGACAGCTTCATGCCAAACAGCTGTGCCTTTGAAGACACAGGTTTCTAAATTATTTTCTGGGAAAAGAGGCATTAACAAGAAGGATGCACACACAGCTTTCTAGTAACAGGAATGTGGGCAGAGTGATGAAAATAAGATTATGCTCTCTCTGTCTGCCATTGAAAAGTTCATTATATAACTAAAGTGAAAAAATAGATGCATGTGAAAATACCAACTCAATAAACTTATATACAACCACATTCGGAAATATATGAAGGCAATAAACTACCAGAGTGATCACATTTTTCCCTGGACTTTGAGAACGTGAAACTAGAAGGAGGTAAGATCTCAGCAGTCATTACAGTCATCTTACAGGACAAAGAGAAAAAATGCAGTGGATTTCTTTGGAAAGAAAATGCCGTGCTAAGGTCCTGACCATTTCAGTCACTGGTAAAGAGTCCTCAGATTTAGGTGACGTGAATGCACAGATTAAGCATTTACCAGACCAAGACTTGAGCTTAGCCAGGGTTGGTAATGCTACTTGCTTGTGGTTATCCAGCTGCAGGCCTTAGCGCTAGCTCCTGGCTTTTGTTTTTTGACAGACTGCCCACTCCCAGTCCTCGACTTAATGTTACAATGGAGTCTTTGGCCTACAATTTGCCTTCTGTCCATGTTTTTGCCTCGCCTTTTGATTGTAAGGCTGTCCACCGCTCTCGCACAGTGTTAGGGATTTTTAAGAAACCAAGAGTGTGGGAAGCCAAAGAAGAACAAGGCCACATAAGAACACAAGAATGTGCTTATTGATCATCTCAGTGGTCCACCTAGTCCAGCCTCCTGTCACCAAGACCGACCAATGGTGCTCTGGGCCAAAATCACCATTCAATATTGTGAAGTGTAAGAAGAGGGCATGGAGGCAGTGAGGTTTCCAAAGTATACAATCACAAAGAAGCAGCATATTTTTGATTTAGAACATCTGCTAGCTTTTTAATTCATAAATTCACCTCTGCAGCTTTTGAACTCACAAATGCTTCTTACACTTCTTGGCACTGGGAAGGATGAGGAGCGGTAAGTTTTTATTCATCTCCACTCCATGAGGTGGCACATCAGAAATCTCAGATATATTACATATTACTACACACTCTGAGGCAGATGACACAGATAGCCCAGGAAAAGTATCAACAGTGTTGCCCATGAGATAGCGAGAGCTTTTTGAGTGCTTGATTTCCATCAACATTGATAACGTATTGGGTATCTAGAGATTATGCCACCTTAAGATTTGTGCTTAAATGCAATACAGATAGAAGGATCATTCCTGGGTAGTGTCATACTTCAGATTTCAGTATGGTCGCTCAGAGTGGGAATGGTGGAGGCAGCTTTAGACTCACCAAAGTAATCACACCATAAGTGTGGTGTAGAGTGCCATTTCTAGATTTCTCAAACAATTGTTGCACCAGCCTAGAGGATCAGCCATCCCAGAGTAATTTCAGCCTAAGAATTTGTCAGGGAAGAATGCATATGATTTTTAAATTGCAAGTTTCCTTTTGATTGGCAGGTAGCATAAAAATATGGAAAACAGGTATTTCAATAGTTTATCTCAGGAGGAAGCAAAAAGAAGTCAGGACTACACACTAATGAAGCTGATGTAAAATGACTGGTTTTGAATCTTAGATATCACTCAGCTATAACAAAACCAAGCAGCAAAAATAACAAGGTGGAAAAAGCCAATCAGAAATTGTCTCATTTTCCTCCTATCTCATCTGTACCACAGTGTAATTAGATGAAATCTTCAAAAAGAAAGCCCACAAAAGAGGAGATACAATCTTTGCTCTGGAAAGCATGGAAAGACATTTTACTTTGGTGTCTATGAAGAGTCCTGCTAAACCGTTTTACGATGTTCTGAAGATACCAGCTGGCAGTAACACAGGAACAACCATAGGGCTTGCTCATTTCATACAACATTAAAGATCTTTGCGAGAGTACAAGTAGTGCTGAGAGATCCAACCATATCCTTCTTCACAAACTAATTTCCACTGAGATTCTAATCCATTTCTTCAAAATTGTGGAAGTGAGAGGATGTTTATAAATCAGTTTTCAAACAAAAAAAAACAACCAAGCAGCCTCTACAGAGTTGTTTTTCATTTAAGCTTAAGTAAGATTGCTTACACATCTCATTACAAAGGAAAAAGTAAGTGTGATGGGCTGTTAGGAAGCTAGTCATAATCTCTTGATGTTGGCTATACTGAGTTTGTTTTATTTTTAAAGAGGACATCACAGTGGCTTTACTGCAGATTTTATTTTTTGTGTTGAGAGGAATTAAAATAACCTTTTGAAATGTGTGAATCCAGTTCATGAACTGTAAGGCAAGAAGATACCATCGAGGTCATCCAGTCTGATCCCTGTAACACAAACTAGAGGACTTCAAGTCTTATCTTGTGTCAATTCCAACTTCTGGCTGAAGATGAATAAACTTCTCAGTTCCAAAGATTTTACTGATTTGAAAACTGACAGAATGATATCAAGACCTCTTGAAATGCACAAGGAATTAGGATTCAGTAAATCCATCATGAAAATTTTTTCATCACACTTTATCCTAAATATAGACCTCACAAATCAATAACTTGACATACAGACACACTCACTTGTAACTTACAGAAAAGCTACACAAGCTGTGAAACAAATGCTGCATGCAAACATACGGAAACAGAAGAATCCAAAGACAAACCAATATTTGCTTTCTCTACAACATTTTTTTTAGGCCTAAACGTGTTTATAAAGCAAAACTCACAGTGACATTCTATTTAGAGCTCTAAGTTTAAATGCAAACTCCATTTTGGAAAGATCTAGCACTCAGCCCTTCTAACTGGTTATTAGTTTTCTTGACATTCCTTAGAGAAACAGGTTGATGGAGATGTTGCAGCACAAGAATCAATCCCAGTGTTTTCTGCTAGAACAGTGAAAATATTACATACACCATACACATGTTGGAGGTGAGACAGAGGAGGAGAAGGGGGCTTCAGGAGCAGCAAACACCAAAAAGAGACAGCAAGGAGGTGACAGTGTTAGTTGTGCCAATCACTCTGAAAAACACACTGAGAGGATTGAAAGGGGCAGTCCCAAGCAGAGCATCTTTGGTGGTCTCACCTCTGAGCTCTCTGCAAGAGGCATGGCCTAGTCTTTAACAAAATCCCAAAATATTACACGCTTAGGAATATTTGAGGTGGGATGGCTAAACTTCAAGCCATATTTTTGTGCCTAGAATGAACAATTAAAACATGTCCACTGATTTCAATAACAATGTACATTCTAAAAAGCAGAGATACACATTTGAGACTGAAAGCTTTAGCTGAGATTTGCCTTGCCTGACTTCTTACTGTTCTGTATCAAGGCAACACATTAGCCAAGTGTACACAGATACAGAAAACCCCAAGTTTAGAAAAGTACTGGCACTTTCACAGAATCACAGAATTCTCATGGTTGGAAAAGACCTCTAAGATCACCGTGTCCAACCATCAACCCAGAAAAAAAAACAAACAATACAAAGCGCCCCCCACAAAACCCAAAAACCAAAAAACACTTAACCATCCCTCTAGCGTATGTCCAGAAGTGCCTTATCTACACATTTTTTTAATACCTCCAGGGATGGTGACTCCACCACCCACCTGGGCAGCCCATTCCAACACCTGACTACTCTTCCAGTAAAGAAATCCTTCCCAATATCTAATGTAAACCTCCCCTGGTGCAACTTCAGGCCATTTCCTCCAGTCCTGTTGTTACTTACTTGAGAGAAGAGGCTGGCACCCACCTCACTACAACCTTCTTTCAGGTAGTTGTAGAGAGTGATAAGGTCTCCTCTCAGCCTCCTCTTCTCCAAACTGAACAATCCCAATTCCCTCAGTCGTGCCTCACAGGACTTGTTCTCCAGACCCTTCACCAGCTTGGTTGTCCTTCTCTGAACTTGCTTCAGCAACTCAGTATCTTTCTTGTGGTGAGAGGCCAAGAAGTGAACACAGTGCTCGAGGTGCAGCCTCACCAATGCTGAGTACAGTTCCTTTTATTATGAAATGAAACAAACCTATTCAGTTAAAAAAACAAAATTGGAAAATTCTGCTCATATACTTTCAGAAATAAAGAGAAAAAGGGCACTGCTGATTCCGTGAAACACATATAATTCAATATTTCAGCCTCCCTGAAAGTAAATTTTGCTCACTAGATTGCAAGGCATTTTTTTAATATCAAATATACATTTTCTCACTTCTGTTGACTTCAGTTCCCTACATCAGAACAGTTAGAAAGCTGCCTGATCACGTAAAGGTAAAGCTTTTAAATTTTACTTATTGTCATATTTTTGACGTGCATTCTACATGGATAAAACCCTAAAGGTTGTAAGTACTTGCTGTGTCAGTGCCCTGCTGCACATAGCACCGATGAGATTCGTTCATGTTGAACTTGCACAGCTAGGATTTCAATGGTCACCATTTTTTGTAGCCACAGACTTTGGTTTAGTTTAGTACCTGCAAAGTGGGGCAATACCAACACATGAAATCACCAAATGACTCCTCTGTCCCTGTTTGCTGCAGGCTGGCACTTTGGCTGTGCAGTCTGGGCCCTAGAAGCATGTTTTGGGTGACATTTCTCTTCTGCATGAGCCAAATCTGCTCATATGGCACTCTGAAGGCCAAGAGAATCACTGACTCTAAAGGTATCACAGTAAAACGGTGAAGAAGACTGTGAAGGATATAAAAAAAGACTGAAAGACTCATCCTGAAAGCAAACAGGATTTCTCTGGAGTTTATTTTTGCATGCAAGTGTTCGTAAGGAACCTTCTGTTGAGGAGAAGGGTCAGTGGGTTTGTTCAGTGAACCATACGCAGGTGGAGTTGCAGAAACTCCCCTGATGATCACATCTGGTCTTATCTTAGAGTGCAGGATCAACACCTATCCCCAAAACATTTAATTAAACTCTCCTCCATTCAGAGGAAGCAAACAAAAAGAAAGACAAGGATATACTGACCACAACTGATAAATGGGACTACAGTTGTTTAGAGAGGTATTTCTACTTCCATCATGAATTGCTTTGGAAAATAAACTACAGACAAAAAAAAAACTACTCTAAACAGCAATGTGGTGTTAAGACTGCAATATTTATACACTTAAATAACTTTATGGATGCTGACAGTTCCACTTAAAAGGATTGTTCTCATGATTGTGTCACGTTTGGCTTATAATATGTCTCTACACGGACTAGAGCACAGAGATGAGCAGCAGCCTGCTACCTTAGAAGTTTATGCTGTTGTGTGAGAACTATAAGGGCAATCTGCAGGTAATCCTGTAAAAATCAAGATTTCTACCATGGGATGAGAGGAGTGCATCAAACTGTAGCAATATAACAGCTATCAGAAACACAACACTATTTGGGTCCAAATATCATAAAAGATCATTGTTTTTTGTGTGTTTTCTTTCCCTGAGAAATTTCAGAGGAGTTTTTAGTGAGACCTGTCTTAAATCAGCTCTGTTAGACCACAATATTGCTGGTATTTCAAGAGGTACAAAGGATAAACCCAGGAAGCAGTGCAAGCTGTTTATCATTTTTGTGTAAGCCCTCTCTTCAGCTTCCCGGCCTAGATCATATGTACGCCTAGAACCTAGCCTAATAAACATTCATAGCTCTGAAGGCTGATTTACTGCAGGATTGTGCCCTAATTCTTTGGTGGTGATTGTAGAATTAACTCTCTGCTCAAGAGTATGATAAAATGTTTTCATACCTGCTCCAGCAGTGAAGCACACCATTGCACAAATACACCTGGACTTCTGCCAGTCCCCAAGTGCCTTCTCGAATCTGAAGGGGTTTTCTTCACCACTTAAAAAAATGTGAGGGTTTGTTGGTTGGGGCTTGCTTTATTTAATTATTTAATTTTGTTTTGTTTTTATTCCAGAGCAGCTAACCTGAATCAACAATCCTTAGGCAGGAAACATACAGAAGACAGGCCACTTGCTTTTGCCATGAGACTTACTCGCCAAGATCAACCCCAAGCATAGTGTCAAAATTACCGCCCAATTACATAGGGAATGAGTGCACCCTGCCTTCAATGGGTTTTATGGGAGGGCAGCCTACGCATAGCAGTTGCCCCAGGCTACAAACACAAGTTTTTTAGCAACCAAGCTGATCCCATGATATTCATCACCAATGCCAAGCCTCCAGGCAGCTGTGGAATCTTTTCATTGGGAACTGAAATGATTAACCAAATTCTAATTGCAGATTGCTGTTTGGATAGACTTCAATGCCTATGGATCAATGAGCTACCTAATTAGAAATCTTAAGTTTGAAATATGTTTATAAAATTATACCCATTGCTATTAAATTTACATATCTCAAAGGAGATATATTCGAATTTCTATAATGAATTTCTCAGCATGTTTGCTTTAAAGTATTTCCTACACTCAGCTGTTATAGAGTGTGTTTACAGGAGGGTCCCAAAAAGATACTTTTAATTACTTTAACTATGAAAACACTAAGTTTAAAGTCAAAACTTACAGGCATTTTTGAGCTACTTTGTGTGTGTAGGTGGTGCAAAGGCTCCTGTCTGTTAGCATTTCCAGTGTTGGACCCAGAGTTTTGAAATAAACTATATACTTCTGTATCCTAATAAGAAATACTTTGTAGTTTTAGCAACTGAAGGACTTCAGATTTTTCTTTTGGCATCTGCAGCTTAATAACCATCTTCTACCTAAAATCACCACCTTTTGTACCTAAGGGGTCTAAAAGAGAGTATTGCTCTTCCTGCAAACACCAATAAACTTACAAAAACATCTGGAGCTCTATTTGGCCGGACTGCATTGTCCTTCAAGCTTTTTCTCTCCTCACTTTATTATCACCAAGGAATAAGTTGGAAAAAGCCCCAAACAATAAATCCAGCATTGACTTCTTTATTCTTCAGGTCATATTGATTTCTTCTTCTTTTTTCGTTTTTTTTCTTTCTTTAATAATACATTGCATGCTTAAGTTTTAACAAATATTGTAAGAATTTTTGCTGGGCTGTTTGTCTTAAGCACAGTCATCAGTTTATAGATTAAACTGTGCTTTTATGCAAATTCCTTCTTGTCTTTTATAGACAGCAGCATAATTAAATGAATTTAATTATTTTTCATAGAATAAATCAGTATATACAGAGATGATGAAAGATTTAATAAAGATATTTCCTCCATTAGGGACTAGTTCTGCATTCTCTACTATGAACAGCATTTACAAAACTAATGCCATTCCCACTCTAGTCAATGGGACTGCTCACAAGGGTAAAGTGTCCATTGTTTGACCTCATTCTTGTTCATTAATGACTATTAAAACTCCATTAGACTACTTAAGAAAAAAACACATAGAAAGAGAACACTAATAATTTTACTAATATTGCACACATACTAGTAAAACTCTCTGGCAATGCTAGAGCCCTCTGGATCATCATCTCAGTCTTGTTTTGTTAAATATTATTATCTCTGTCTGCAGTGTCAAACCTACAGCAGTGGATTATATTTTTTTTTTTCAAATAATTAGTGGTATGGAAATACTATTTTTCTCCTGCTGGATAAATTACCGATGGACAGCTTGTGATTTTTACTATATATTAAAAATATACATAAACCCACAGATTAATTATTTCAGTTCACTGCACCCACAGTTATATTAACCTTAGTCCCTTGCTGTTGCTGATTTTCCTGATGAATTGACTTGGAAGAATCTTTACGCCGTGGCTTATGAATTCCTGACCAGATAAATAGATGAATAGCCACACTGGTTGGCTTTAGCCTTATGAATATTGTCAAGAGATCTTCCTCTTTCCCTTTTACTTGCCTTCTTAGTCTGTATCCATGTGGCAACAGATGTTTTGCCTTTACTTCCATCTCCTTACTCTTTCCATCTTTTCAACATTTTTTACTTTATCTGACCCTTCAGTCAAGGCCCCAATCTGTGCTACAGGAGTCTCGCCACTGATCTAAGTTCTAGATTTTGGTGCTTATCTCAGGCTCCCTCCACTGACAGCAACAGACCCCAGCTTCCACACAGACAGGACGTGGCTCTTCTTCAACATCTCCACGGTGCCAAATCACAGCAACATGTCCTTGGATTACTCACATCAGTTTCCAGCATCTTTAGCAGTGTTGCTACACTGACAATATTTTATAATCCACTCTCATACTTTCCACTCTGATCCACAATCCAGATGACAATTTTCTAGTTAAATATTCCTCCCACAAAGGAAAGAAAGAATACACAACCCTTCACCCACTGAAAAGTCACTAATCTCATCCCTTTCCCCTGACCAAAATACATTAGCATCACCACAGCACAGGAGACTCTGGCAAGGGGGTTGGATTTGATGGTCTCCAGAGGTCTCTTCCAACCCCTACCATTCTATGATTCTATGACTCAGTGCATCTTGACACAAGTGCTCCTTGGGCCCCCTCTTCATTCCAAACTCTCTTCCCTACCCAGTGAAGATTCCTCATTGACTAATCTCCCAAAGTAGTAACAGTTGAGGGATGGTATTAGGTCTCAGATGCAGAACCAAGATCTTCCTGCAGACACTGTGAAAGTCAGATGCCTTAGCAAAAGATCCACCCAAGGGCAGAAACACACCATGGACACTCAGGTTATCCAACACGGAGCCTCCTGCAGCAGCTGCTTTCAAAGAGCACTTGAATAGAACAGACGTGGCGGCTGTTTCCTACAGAACACTGGTGCCACAGCTCATTCTGATGACTGTACTGTAAGCAGTCTCCTATGCAAATATTTAATGTCTCATGACAAATCACATCTAAAAAATGCTGGAGAACCTGACTAACCAGATTAATGGGATCAGGGTAAATCCATCAACAAAAAAATGAAAGGAAAGGAAACTAAAAGCGAAGCAAAATCTGCTGTTGGTAGCAGTTCCTACAAAACTTAGATTTTCAGTTATGTCTGAAGAATATTGATGATTAGTGGTTTAGTTGGAAATTATTTAATGTAAACACTAAATTGAAGGGTTCAATATTATTCAGCCTTTATACAATATTTTGAAACTAGGCTGCAATTTCTACCACATGAGGCATAAAATCAATTAAAGAATGCTTACGCTTCAAAAGACTTGTAACTATACTGCTTAAAGTTTAGTCAGTTTGTGTTTTAATACATTTTTGTTAATTTTCTAATCTGACCCTGGTATTCATTAAAGATGTTTAAACGTTTTCTCTGTCCATAACCATTTGGTCATTCTGGTGTTTCCTGCTAATGGGGTCTATGCTGATCTGAATCTTACCCTAAATTTTACACACATTTTATTAATATGAGTATTTTATTAACAGATCTATCTAGGTTCTGCCTATTTTGCCTTTTGTAATATTATGTCCTTCAATAGGTGAATTGCTGCCTAGTACATGGACTATCTATACTGATAAGGTTTGGAACTGAAAGGCTTGTGAAGAGGAGGCTGCTCTGACACGGATGCATGGTAGAAATGGAAAAAAGGGATTATAGTCCCACTTGATGGTATCATGCAGTGGAAGAATATGCGCTGGGCTGACTGATGTTAATGAAAGAGCAAGTCTTCTCCCTTCCCTACCCTTTGCCACTCAGCAGTCCAACCCTGATAAGCAATTGCATTAGGTGAGTTATCTTCTCTTCGGCAAAGTAGTATATCATGTATAAATATGAGCCTAAGCACATCTCTCGACTTCCTTGGGGAACGTATCCCGTATGTATACAATGAGGCTGAGAAGTGATTCTGAATTCTACAGAGGAGTGAGGACTGCTCAAAGATTAAATCAGGGCACCTTGAAGTTGAGGACTTTATTTTTTTTAATTAGCTCCAGTGATGCCTCAGGATCCTACTTCTGAAGTCCATGCAGGGATTGTGTCTACATGTCTACTGTAGTTATAAAATGCTTGAGTTTGGGATAGGTGAGAACAAGTTAGAGATAATTCCATTGAATTGAGCAAAACTATATTTCAGATGCCCATATAATTTCTCAGGAAGCTATCAAGACACTCTTCTTGTCATGAAGCCTCCAGAGAAATGTGGGATGCCAGAGTAAAGTGTAAGGGATGGAGAAGACAAAGGGTTCTATTCTCAGATATTTGCATTCTTAGACTGACTATCAAACGAAATCTATTGTTTGATGACAACTCGCATGACTGTCAGTTTTTATTTCACCCACACACTGGCAATAAGAAAATAAAGGGTACGGTGTCCTTCTTTATAGCTTTGCATCTCTACCACACTACTACCAATATACCCCAATGAAAAGGCCAAAGTGCCACGAAGACCTAAGCTGTTTCTGTAAGGTGGTTGTGGGGGGAATAATTCTTTTGGTAGCCAAACCAATTTGTGCTGGCTTTTTACGTTTGTGACATTACAGCCTGTGGCTATCATTTCAACTTCCAGATTCATCAGGCCTGAGCCCTAACACAAAATATTAACATGTCCTAGCGGGCTCTCATCACAGCCAGTGCAGCAGATGAATACACAGGCTCTTCAGTGGGAAAACTGTTCCACCTACATTCACAGTCAGCCTGGATTTGTATCAACCCCTCCCTAAAAACTTACAAGTGATACTAATTAAGCCCCTGCATTGGTGAATCTTTAAAAGCTTGTATATTAAAAAGATCAACCAAATACCAGTTTAATAACAGATATATCCTCTAGAGCAGTACTTCAGACTTTAAGAAAGGACCGTGCCAGAGAAGTGCCCTGCAGCAATAGTGAAAGTCCAGTAAAAGCAAGCCGATTTTTTCTTATTCATTAGGATACAAAGTTCAGCACTTGCATAGTATTTCTGTCTCCACCTTTGTTTCCTAAGAACAATACACAATCCAGCCCACGGCACCATTCTTCCATGCCCTCCTCCCTGACAGTCACACCCTGTGAAAGGCATTATCTTGTTAAACACACAACTGCAGCAGCTCCATATGCTTAGGGCCCGCAGCACGTTTTAAAAATAAATTTCTCACGTTAAGCACAAAGTATTTAGTTTTATTATTTGTGCATTATTTATAAAGCACAAAAATGAGTAACTTGTTTTCCCAGCCTACCCCAGTCAATCCCAAATTTAGGCTAATGATTCTTTATTTGACTTTTTTTATGGGGGGTACAAGAATGCATTATCTCAAACTAGGAAAACACCCAACCCACTAAAAGAGAAAAATCTGTCGTTCTTTATAAAGGATAAGCTGGAAGGCATTATAAAAAATATTTAATTTATGACAGGTAATTGCTCTCATAGAAAAGCACCCTTGTGTCTGTTTCTACTTTTTTTTTACCACATCCGTTTTAAACATCAGTTCCCCCTTGGGGTTTTCCACACGTCTAGTGGCAAACTAGACCTTAATTCCACAGCATGCAACCCATCGTTTCCTCAGAAATGGCAGATATCAAGAAATACTAGGATGAAGTGATTTAAATGGTAATAACTTTATCAAATTTTCCATGCACATAGTAACAGATCTTATTCATAATCCTCCTCTAATTCCATTAGAAAAGTCCATTTGTGCGGAAACATGACCTCTGTTATGGCATGCATACATCACCCCTTCCATGTCTGTGGTCTCCTGAAATTCAAGTCCTCTACCTGCAGTTTGATATACTGCATAAATGCCAAATCAGCTGATGCTAGGATATTTTTTTTTTGTGAGTTTTTGATTGCATTACTTTCAATAACTGTAACACTACAGAACTGCTGGAGTTCTGTACCAAGTAACAACAGCCTGGCTGTTTCCAACATACTCATTTTAGTAAGCTTTCTTTTTTACAAATGACAATGCTTGCAAAGTCATTTAAAAAATGTAAGATCTTGAGCATAAATGTGTATAGGGTACTTTTCCTTTTAAAAAAACTTATGAGTTGTGTAAATAGAGGAAAAAACCACCTGTGATAAACAGCTGACATAAAACGAATGACTTAACAACCAGGAAAAGAAACAAAATTAATGCTATTTAAGTTGTGCAAATGGAACAAGTTGATACAACGGCCGATAGCAAGTCCTCCTACAGATCCTAGACTCACCTGTAAATGGCACTCATATGTTCAGTAGAGCTAAATTCAAAATAAAAGCACAAAGGGTACTTTTAAAGTAGAGGAAGTTTTTAATGGACAACTGGGAATTCTGTAACAGTAGAAAAACTTGAAATGGAGGAATGTCTGGTAAATTTGTGAAGTTTATCAGTCTTCTAAATTCCTGCCTGATTCTTGAAATACTCTGATCTCTTCCAGAGTTTATGAATTATAAATATCTGCAAAACACCAATTATGTTGTAATTAAATATTTATATTCTCACTATTTGTATTTTAGTAGTTTTGCAGAAAAATCATTAAATCGAAATTAGAAAGTGAGTGGTATTAGCAGTGTGCTGTTCAAATGCAACCATATTCAGTGATGAGGTTATTACTCCTGTGTGGCTTAGATTTGGTGAAAGTGAAGTGGGCAGAAAGTCAGAAAATAAAATTATTGAAGTATGAAGAGAGGAAGAAATGTAGGTAAACCATCAGAGTAACTGATATAAGAGGAATGATATGATGCATGAAAGGTAGTTTAGATTTTGACCAGTATTACAGACCAGTGTTTCCTGGACCTGTACAAGCCCCAGTTCATCAGGAAGAGTCTCTTGTTGCCTCAAGAGCAAATTAGAATAAATGAGATCATCTGTCTACATTTCTGCTTACTCCTGTTCCTCATCTCCTAGATGCATATGTACAAGAATAGTGTTGCAAACAGAGTACAGGATCGAGGAGCAGGAATTCTTGATTCTTAGCTCACCAGACACATCCATCCCACAGTCTTCTTCGGGACAGCAGGTGACTGAAATGCACCCCAATAATATTTAGGTTGATTACAAGACAGAGTGGG
>VWZK01020639.1:195912-237319 GCA_013396935.1 Baryphthengus martii | reverse complement strand
CGGGGTGGTGTGGAGCGGGGAGGCAGCGTGGGGAGGGTAGGGGCGGCTTCTGGGTGCGAGGGGCGCGCAGCGGTGGCGCTTTGTGATGGTGCCTTGCGGTGGTGGTCCTGTCCTGCCGGTGCTCTGCTTGCTCGCCTCAGCCCACGGCTTGTTTTTGTATAAGGTCCTACTCACAACGCTCATCTCGGCTGTGGATTTTATGTTTGGTTTTTGGTTTTTTTTTAATTAATATCTTAAAGCAGTAACTTTTTTAAGGTCAAAACACGTACAGAATATTAAACAAAACTTTGTGTCTCGTGCTTTCAGTTATTGTATGTTTTGTAGTTAAATGTGGAAGAGGTGTAATAATCACTGATGAAAAAGGAGGAAAAAACACTGGGTTGTTTTTTTTACCTATAATGGTTGATGAATCTGATCTCACTGTGTCAGATGGATGGAAACAAAACTTCGTGTCCCTGCTTTCAGTTATTGTATCTTTTTGTAGTTAATTGTGGAAGAAGCGTAATAATCACTGATGAAAGAGGAGGAAAAAACATTTATTTTTTTTTTTTTACCTATAACAGTTGATGAATCTGAACTTCTCACTGTGCCAGATGGATGGAAAGAGCCAGCCTTTACAAGAGAGGATAATCCCAAAGGGCTGCTGGAAGAAAGCAGTTTTGCAACGTTATTCCCGAAGTATAGAGAAGCGTACTTGAAAGAGTGCTGGCCGCTTGTCCAGAAAGCCTTGAGTGAACATGTATGAATACATACTAATTATGATACTATCTTTTATCTTTTGGGAGATACAGGTCTGTCTTAAGCTTATAAAACACGTGCAAGTTGCTTTTCTGATACTGTATTTGTGTATATTTCTACCGTGCTTGCATTTAGAATTCGTAGTGTCATTTCTTATTGGCATCAAAATCAGTGAAATTCTGTGTAGCCAAGACCTGCAGTTCTTTAGAGATGCCGTCAGCAGAGCTCTGCAGCAGCCAGTGTCTCGTCATCCAGATGCTGACAACTTTCTTGCGCCTTGATTCAGGGAGATGAGGGAGGTGGTGTTTGGGGCCTTGTGACACATATATTCAGTCTTTTTTGTGTGTGAACATCCTTAAGCTGAACGTCGTTTCAGTATTTTTAGAACATGGAACATTCAGTGTGTAGTCCTGTGTTGGTTAACTTCTTACTGGCAAAGATGAATTCTGAGGGTCTTACTTCGAGATCGATTCACTGTTTCTTTTCAAATATTGCAGTATGTGAATGCAACGCTGGATCTAATTGAAGGAAGCATGACTGTCACTACCACTAAGAAGACTTTTGATCCTTATGCAATCATCAGGGCTAGAGATTTAATAAAACTTCTGGCAAGAAGCGTTCCATTTGAACAGGTCTGTATTAAATCCTGCAAGTTTGTATTAAATTCTATCATAATACTTATAAAGTGATATGTTTTCAAAATGGGATTGTCAAGTGAGTCAAGTAAAATAATGTATATATTTAAAGTAAATATACCTGAAAGTGAAGCAAGAAGAATAAAGTGAAGTATTCTCTTGACTCTTCTGAATAATACATTTGCGTTCAGATGATATCGCCGGCTTCTTGTCTCATTAGGCAGTTCGTATCCTTCAGGATGATGTTGCATGTGACATCATTAAAATTGGCTCTCTGGTGAGGAAGAGAGACACTTTTATAAAAAGAAGGGGACGGCTTCTTGGGCCTAAAGGATCTACTCTGAAGGTATTCCTCATAGGTAGAGTAAGCAGACAATTCTTAGACCCAAATTTATATCAGATCTTCAGTTACACTTATTTTTCTTTTTTTGTGTGTGTGTGTGTTTGTAGGCCCTGGAACTGTTAACAAACTGTTATATTATGGTGCAAGGCAACACGGTTTCAGCTCTTGGACCCTTTAGTGGGCTGAAAGAGGTAAGAGGAGGCGGAGGAGCTGTTTGTGTCTCAAACTTCTGTGCCTGGCTCGGGGGCAGACAAGAGGCAAAATCCGGCAGCCTCATGAGTATCTCACTGACTTGTCAGCTGTGTGTTAGGAAGCCACATTTACATCAATGGCCATAGTCTTAGCATCTTAGCTGCTGAATTTTTAGATGCTGAGGTCTTTCTGTCTTGGAAGTAGAAAGTATTTGTGAAGTACTGCTTTGGTGGGTTTTTTTTAGCAAGAATTTTTGTAGTTTTCGGATAAGAACTATAAGTGAAAATCCTGCAGACTCAATGATATATAACCTTAAGGAACATCTAATATGTTTTTAATGACTGTGTAGGAGAAGAGTACTTGTCAAAAACAAGTTTCTCATGGCACCATAAAATCCGTGTTGGCACGAAAGTAATGTTTGTGGGTCGTGCTGAAGCCTATTAGAAACATGACTGTACTATTGATATTTCTGAAGTGCTGTGCCTTCCAGTTAACCACGAGCGTTAGCTTTGTAAATCTGCCTACTTTGGGAGGCAGGGGCGAGAAAAGATTGTATATATATGATTTTTTTTTTTTTTAATTGATTAGAATATGAAATACTTGCTGAATTTTCTGTTCTTTTTGTCTTTTATTGAATACAGGTTAGAAAAGTTGTTCTGGACACAATGAAGAATATACATCCCATATATAACATTAAGGTTAGTGTGGTCCACTATGCATCTTTGTTTACAAGAAAGTACTATTTTTTTTTCAGAGAGTTATATGTTAATAATTTACATGTTTCTATGTGGTAATCTATTTTGAGAATGTCTGTACTGTGCTGCTTTAAAAAAACCCCTGACTTTGATATCCTACATTTTACCAGGATACATTGGCATAATATCATTAGCAGTATCTGAGGAAATGTCCAAAGAAAAATGCGTATAAACTTTCCTGCCTTGGATTTTTTTGCTTGATACTCGCTCCTTTAAACTGAGGCACCTTCTCCAGTGCTTTCTGTCCCTATTTTGAGACATACGTATCTTTCTGGTTCTGCTCTCCATAATTAAGTCCCTGTACTCTTACTATTGTGGGAGATGGAAGGTTCAGATGTAGCATATTCACACTATAAGAAAGTTCAGTAAAACTTACAGTTTGGAGCTCTTTGCTACTACTGTAATACCACTTTTTTAATAACTTCTTTGTGACATTTTAAAACTACTGAAGACTTTGATGATCAAAAGGGAGTTATCAAAAGATCCTGAACTGAGGTCACAAAGTTGGGAAAGATTTTTGCCTAAGTTCAAGAAGAAGAACTTGAAAAAACGCAAGGAGCCAAAGAAGAAAAATACTAAGAAGGAGTACACACCGTTCCCACCTCCACAGCCAGAAAGCCAGGTGAGCTGAAGCTTTATTTGTTTCTGCAGGAATATAGCACAGCTTGATACTCCATTCTTGCTAACAAGAGGTTGGGAGGCCTTTTCTGTCAGGTTCTAATTTCTTGATAATATACGTATGGCTTATAATGCTTAATTATCTAAAGCTTCTCGATACCTGTCTTACGCAGGTTGATAAAGAATTGGCAAGTGGTGAATATTTCTTGAAAGAAAGACAGAAGAAACGAAAGCGTGTGGAAGAGATAAAGGTAAAGTTGTCCTAACCCACGGTTCAGTTAGAAAGCATTTGACTGCTGACTTGGAATTTGTAAATTTTTTTTGTTCCTTTTGCCCTGCTCTACTAATACTTGTCCTTTTATTGGTAACTTTAGGCAAAGCAAGCAGATGCAATCAAGAAAAGACAAGAAGAAAGAAATAAGGCTTTTATCCCACCAAAGGAAAAGCCCGCTGTGAAAACAAAGAAAGGTAACCATTTATATTTTTTTTTTCCTGTTCTAAAACCTTCTGCTGTTGATCCCTAGGCTGAGTGACTTTGCAGAGGTACAGTTGTAGGAAATAAAAAGGATCACGCAAAAAAATCCTAGTGGTCAAATCCATGCCTGGTGTTACTGGAGATAGTAGAAAGATCATGCAGCCCATAATTCTCTACCTATAAAATGACAGTTCTCTGCAGAGCATTCTCCTGACGCAGATACTGGAGTGACCATCTCAGTTGGTTGTTTTGGCTACATCAATTTTTGGTTCCTAGTCTTAGTAAAGCTGCCATAACTTTTCCATTCAGATGACTTTTCTGTTAAAAAAACCCCAACAGACCCAAAAGCAATACTTATTTGGAAACTTATGTCACAAGTAAGTATTGGTGTAAGACAAGGTAAAGAGCTTTTCTAAAAGTTCAAGTAAAACCACACTATATACAGAGTAAGAACCTATGTTCTTAGATGATTTGGTTTTTACTCACTGAAGGAACAAGTTTTCAGTTTTCGAGATTCATTGATTATGCTACGTATTCATTCATTGTATTAGATACAAAATATACAGAGTGTATTAGTTACACTACCTACATATTATTACACTATTTATTACACAAGCTGTTGTAAGAAGTTCGTGTTTCTCAGAAAGCACGTGTTTTGCAGCATTGATACAGTACTTCTTTGTGATGGCAGTAAATTTTCAATGTTCCTGCTATTGACTGTACTGTATCTCAAATACTGTACTTTTCTAGATGCTATGTGTTGTGACCTGAAATCCTTCAGTCTTCCAAGAGTAAATGACAGCAGTAGTTTGTGTGTAGACCGAGATCCAGAGAAGGCAGCTGATACCCACTGTTAGATGTAGGAATTAACTGTGTGAGATAGGAGAGTTAGATCCAAACCCATGACTTGGAGCCAAAAGAGAAAATACCAGCACCTAGATGAACTTGAGTAGGTTTGTCAAGTTGCTCAGCATTAAATGTTTAATTTAAGTACTCTGGCACTCCCTGTAGAAGTCTCTTGAAAAGGTCTTCATGCAGAGGTGAAAGATCTGTGTCATGCTGTAGCACACCCTTCCCCATCCAACTGTCCAACAGCGACCGTTAATGGTTGGCCAGGTTGAGAGTACAACGATCAGACAGGTGTTTTTGGGATATTACCACCTTAGTTACTTGCAGAAAGACAAAATGCCATGAAAGTTTTTCTGGTTATAAAAACTCAGTAATTAATTTCTTCTTTTATGTGAAACTAAACCAAGCCACTAGGCCTGTGTCTAAGAGTGTCTGTGTGAGTTTTGAGGAGTGAATCTGTGGTGTGAGGAGTGGGTGATAATGGTTTGTATGGGTGCAGAGTGTGTCATCGCTGTTCAAATGCGGTTGTATAGGATTTTTTATATGACTGTTCCCCTTTAAATTCTGCTGAAAGAACTTTGTGCATAATACTAGTTTCAACAAAAATGATTATTAGAATAGTTTATAAAATCAGTAGTGAAAATAAAATGAGACCTGGCCAATGCCACAGAATGCAGTTTAATGTGTTTATATATGAATTCATCTTGTAGACTGTTCTGACTTAGAAAAAGTAAAATTCATGTCAGTTATCTTTGTATTTTTTACTGTGTAGTCTCCACTGAGAAAAAAATTGATATTGAAGCCATCAAGGAAAAGGTAAAGAACGCAAAGAAGAAGAAATTAGGAGCAATTCCCATGGAAGAAGTCAAGTTAAAAATGGCAGCAGATGAAAAGAAAAAAAAGAAAAAGAAGTAATTCACCACCCGAGATGCTCACTTTTCTCCTATGTTAATGAACATGTTCACACTTGGACGAACTGAGACTTCTTGCTGTCAGTATAACCTGAACAAGAAAAGATGAGGTAGAGAGATCATTTCCCTAAGTACTGCTTCATTAGTGGACCTAAAGCAGTTGTGCAGAACTGCCAAGAGTGGAGACAAAAATCTGTGCTGCTGGGTTGTTTGAGAAAGAGAGTATATTTGGATAATATCCATCTGCCTAAAGGGAAGATTTCATCTTAGATACATTTGGGAGTTTGATGCAGGATGTTAGAGTCATGGAACTTGGTGGGAGTTTAAGGTAATTCTTCTGTGAAAAGTCGACTACCTGGCTGTACGTAGCTTCTGTTACCGTGATAACTTTTGTAAAATGGACAAGATTTATTGGTATATTATGCTTTTGTTTCTCTAAAAGCTGATTATTTTTGCGTGTCTTGTCTTGGTGTTAATAAACTATTTTAATACATTGGTTTTAAATCCTTTAATTTGTCATCTGCTGCACAACCTAGTTACTGTTTTCCAGGAAACAAGCTCACAGCTTTGTGTGAGAATTAGACAAACCGTAATCTTAATTGTTTACCATGGATAAACAGTCAGTTATTAGCGTTGTCCTGGAGGCTGTTAGACTGAATATGGTACAAAGCAAGTATCTTTCTACATGGGATGTGCTGCAGGCAAAGCATAAAGTCTTGTTATCTTTATTTAAATGTATTCTATTTTTTTGCTTGCAAAAAAATGTAATACATTGTGTTTCTATTTTTTAATCTCTTTTCTTTTTTTGATGCCCTTCCTTCCCCTTTTTTAAAGGAAGTTTAAAGGTTTCCTGAAAATGCAAATTGAGATGAAATAAAGTTCACTGGAAGAGCAGAGATAATTGCTTATTTCATACCTCTGAGATTATAGAAGAAATGTAATGATGAAGAGGTGGTAGAGCCACAGCAATTTCATGACTCTGTTGGACTACTTTTGCAAGATTTTGGAATTTTGATTGCATGCATATGCAGTGGAAATGATTGTGCCAGAACACTGCAGCTCACTGCTTTTAGGTTAGTGACCTTTTATTTGAAACTAGTAAGTGAAAACACAGCCATTTCTCCTTTTACATATGTAAATAAGAATTTAGAATATACATGGTTAAATAACCCAGTATGTGTGCATTCAGAAATAGCTGAGATGGTTGCCCTTTAGGGTAGAAAACATTAACCTTGATGTGTCTTTCAGTTATGTGACCATTTATTGGCACTTAAGTAAAAAGTTGATAAGTGAAAAAATGCTCTCAATCCTTTTAGGGACTACATTGTTCATAAATGGCAGTTTAATTATTTGCGAAATCAATCAGGATAGTACGACTTCAACAGATAATTCACTGAAACTATCAAAAAGGTACAAATACCCATCTTGGAAACTAGTAAGCTGATGGGTTTAGTGATACCAGTACCGTGAAAAACATTTTAGAAGCACCAACCGGTGTTTAGCAGTTGATGGTGTAATGGAGAGATGGAAATTCAGTACCAGGCAGGTAGTTCAAACCTCTCATATAGTGAAAGGACTAATTGCATCAGGAGGCTCTGCAATACTCCCACTTAAAGGCCTCTTCCCACACTGTGATCCCAACAGCGAGTGCTTCGGGAGAGTCTGCAGAGCTGGGATCCAGTAAGGAGGAGTCTTGACTATAGCCAGAGAAGGACCATGAGTGTATAGGGGAGGGAGAGTCCGAGGTACTAGTCTGGGCTGGCTGAAGCCTCTTTCACTGCAGAGGACTGACACACATTTCCCCTGTTTAAAAACGTTAAAAACAAGTGTAGGGCTTGTTAACCTACACTGGGCTTACAGGAATCTGATCTAGCTGGAAGCACCCTACCAAAAAAAGTGTAAAAAATTACATATACTTCCATGGAAGTGTGCTTTTCAAATCTAGGACCCACAGCTGAGGCACCTACGTAGCTTTAGCATTAAATCCCTATCTGTAGTAAAACTCTTAACAGGCTCCAGGAAGTCATGTTCTGTTGTTACAGGGTGAAAAAGCTGCATTGTGTTCAATCTATTCCAGTTGTTACGGTTGACAGGTTTCAAGGATTGTTGAACGTTTATTTACTTAAACTGGAAAATTAAGAAAGCTATTCCTGTAGGCAAGTTAAACCAAAGGATTTGTCCGCTGAAGGGTCCATATCTGAACGGTAACTGGCTGCATGGGCTCGCTGTTGGTGCTTTTTGCACCCTTTTTTGACAGAATAGGGCTATACAGTTCTGACACTTACAAAAAATAGAAAATAAAGTGGATTTGGAAAGGTGAGAAGTGTTTTTGGTATTTTCAGAACAGCTTGAACTTTTGCAAATTATCTCCCCAAACTTGGTTTAAAGACTTGCAAAAAAACTACCTAAAGGTTGTATTTATATGCCAGTGTTTTGCGTTTATCATTTGAAATTCCTCAGCATATGCCGTAAGGTAAACGTGGACATCTCAAAGTGGATTGATCATCCATCCAGAGTTAAATATCTGGATTTTTTGATGTCTTTAAAATGAGATGCAGTACTTGCTTAGCTTTGATTTCCTGACTTTAAGGTTTTTTTTGTTTCAAAGATACTGTGTTTTAAAGTTTGGGTTTTGTTTTTTTCCCCTAAGCCCCATTGATTTACAGTTCTTTTAATGAAACTTTTTCTATTGTATTTCCTTAGAGCTGCTGAAGTGTGTAGTGAAAGGGCAGCGCTGTGAATGTTTTGAACTTTAAGGGCACTGTGTTCTAAGGGCTCTGTGTTTGTTCTGTTTACTCTCTTGGAGTCCAAGCATAGATTAAACTAAGCAGGGGAGAATTCCTGCCGCACTCATTTTTGCTCCCTGGACACAGCAGCACCTACCCTTCCCTCTCCTGCATTTCTCTTTGCGTGGAGCTTGAGGCTTGGGTCTTGCACTAAAGACAACAGATGAACACATGGCCTTGTTTTTCCAATGGGAACTTTTATTTTTTTGAACACCCTAATGTGTCCAGTTTGGAAGACAGAACTCAACTTGTCTCTCTCACAAGCAGGCCAGTGTGGGTACTGGGACCCTGGTCACTGGTGTGTGGAAGAGAAACTACTCATCACCTGTCTGCCTCTGTGATGTGTTGGCTACGGAGGCTCTCGTACCCAGCAAACTAAACATAGAGATGTATCAAGGGCATAAATCTATGAAGAGCAAAATTTGAAATTTTATCCTCAGCCATATTTTCACTTTGAAAAAAATTATTTATTAGGGAAAGTTGTGATGCTGAGATGAATCTCTGATGCAAGCAGTTAACTGCCTGGAAGAAGAACATGGAAAACTTTGGGTTTCAGTTCCAGTGTTTCCAGTAAAGATCTGCGCCAGTACTGGTGTGCAGGAGCCCTGACGGGTACTGCAGGGGCAGTACTCTGAAAGGAAGTGGTATGGGGAACTTCCTGACTTCTTCTACAGCAGTGAGTGTCTGGGCCGTGCAGAGGGGCATGGTGCAGAGGCATCTAAACCCACCTCCGCACAGGTATGGATCACTACGGTCCAGCAGCTCTGCTCGAACTGAGTGACTGCAGTCGGTAGAGGACACGCCCAGCTGAGCACAGCAGCCGTCCCTGCTGCTTTCTGCCTGTTCCAGATGTGCAAGTCACAGGAGACTCATCCCTTGGCAGCTGTTGAACCAAACATATAACTGCAGGCCCAGCATGGCTTTATTTGGAGTTTTATGCCATCTTACCCAGCACTGTGTTTCTCAGCATTGTGCAGGTTGGAGCTGAACATGTCTTTTTTTTTAGTGCACCAGCAGTTAAGCTTTAGCTCATGTTCCAAATACACACTTGCCTTACATGGGAAGCAGGAAATAATGATTTATTGTTAGAAACAGCAGTCAAAAACTCTGTGCTCAGAAAAAAACAAACCACAACAGGAAAGATGGCAGAGATACAGTCATATGTATACGGAGGTGAAACTGCATCTTAGCACACGCCATCTGTGTTTAAAACCAAATTCTAAGCAAAGAGAAGTACCAGTGGCTCCAGCGCACTGCGAGACTGGGAAATGCACTGTGTGCCCCAGGATGTAAATGCCAGCTCACAAGGGTCAACAAATTCTTAAAGATAAATGTTGAAATGTAAGACTTATCCAGGGTACGCTACATCTTGCTGAAGGAGTGTCCAAGGAAAGACCGCATCAGGAACAAGAGGCATGTGCTTTGCCTGGGGCTTCGGCCAAGGATGGGGCCAGGCTCCTGGGCTGGGCACCCTCCAGCCCTTCTTATGAAGGTTTGGTGGGCCGCTGCCTGCACCTCAGTGTGCTGCCTGGGCAGCATGCTCCCAAACCCACTGGATCCAACTCACAATGCTCCACTGTGAAAAAATACTTGGATACGTTAAAACCAGTTACTGGTTCAGAGCAATGAGAAAGCTGCTTATTAGTCCTCCTTGCTGCTGCCTGTAATGAACATGGTCTTTCTCTACTCCCTAAATCACCTGTGGACACAAACAATGTCTCTACCAGTCTTTGTGCTGCCAGTAACTTAGGTGCAGGGAAGGGAGAAAGTGACCTGAGTGCTCTTGTGGTCTTCTGCATGTGTGTCACTCACTGGCAAGTTCTAGAGACCAGTATTTTGGTAGAAGCCAGGTGGCCAAAATTGTCAGTATAAGGAGTAACGGCCTTAAAGCAATGATGGTGATGCAGTACTCGTCACAGGCAGGTCTGTCCCACTCTGGATACCACCTGGAATCACCTGTGAACAAAACAAGTGACTTGTTTTCAAGTATAACTGCACCAAGAACAGCAAATAGAAGTAGTAATTCTGGTGGTACTTACTAATGACTTTGTCACGCTCTGCGTTTTCTGGAGAGAGAAAGAAGTGAACATTAAGCAGATTTAACATGTTCTAAACAATTTGAGTCTAAGTAAAATGGAATGAAGTGTGAGCCTCACAAATAGAGCTATGGGAGTCTGTGTTTCTTTCTAGGAAGAAACAAAAGACTCACTGATCAGGAGAGCCCTGCAGTGACTCCTGGGGCTTTGCTGAGGAGCGCTTGATCACACTGTGTTGACTTCTCCTCCCACCAGTTGCTAGGGTAGAAACAACTCACTCCCCTAGGCCTGCTTCCCAAGATCACTTTGGCTTTTGCCCAGTGCCTTGTGTTTAAGATCCTCAGCCCGCAGCTACCATGAAACAGTCCCATGTGTCAGGGACTCCTTATTCCTGTGATGCTGGTGTTTTAACGCCACGTTCCCGCTCCGTTATTTCAGCCATCATACGGGAATTGCAGGAGGTTTCCTCCCTTCCCAACTCCATCCCACCATTGCAAAGCCGAGTGCAGGAGAATCAGCTGGGCTGCCAGGGGCTCAAGCCGAGCACCATGTCTCCATGAGGTGCTCTTGTATGTCAGCCTGGAACTCCCCTGGTGCTTAGGGGAAAGCAGATGGCCTGGCTGATGTTCTCTTCGGTGAGCAGCTTTGGCAGTGCCATGGCAGCTCTCCCCTCCTGCAGTGACACAGCAGGGGCAAGGCTGGCTTGGACCTTTACCAGCTCGAGCTGCAGCTCATGCACCAGGCAACGATGTGAAGCCCCTGGGATGGGACGTGTATCACCTTCTGTGCTTCCCATTTCTGCAAGCAGTAACTTCTGGCAGGAGTAATAACACCTCGAACTGTACCACTATGTCTCCCGTATCTTACTTCCAGCACTTGAAGACCTGGACCCCATTCTGTAACCTCCCAGGGTAGAAAAGAGGCTCTTTTCTCTCTTCCTGCATCACTGCTCACTTGGCTTCTGACTGCAGTTTTTCAGGCTATATTTAGGAACAGGAGAGTGCTGTGCCTGCCTCCTGCCAGTATCTTTTTGTGCACTCCTTCCCTTTCTATGTGTGCTTGGGAAGGAGGGCTGGTTGTTTTGTACTTACGACAGAGCTGGCCGGCACACTGCTCACCGTTGCAGTCGCTGCAAGCGGCTCCCGTCTTGTACGGGTGCATTGGGTAATTCCCGCTGTGAAGGAAAATAACACTGCTCTCAAACTGCCCTTGGGAGGAGAACATTAATACCTGCTACTAATCAGTTTTAACCTGGCTTTTGCTTCATTTGTGTTGATATAGACATGGGTTTTGGACAGTCCCTGTCTGAGTGCCCTGTGCCCAAGACATGCAGCGAAGCAGAAGAGGTTGAGTGTAATGGGGCACCCTGTTGTTTAGGATCCTGGAGACAGCAGATTACAAACTTTATTATTAAAATAGTCTCAAAGCTGGATAATTTGTGTGTGTGGAGACTGAGCTCTCAAAGCTGGCTCTAGCTATGGGAGGAGAAGAAGGTTCAGTTACTGTGTACGTAACATGCGTATTCAAGCCTGAAGAGGAATCTCTGGTGCTGGAGAATCTCTCATAGGTAGTGATTTTGTTCATTTGTTGGTAAATATTTTAGGAGCGATGCGTGTCTTCCCCTGATCCCTACCTCTGCCAGTAGCATGAGTGACACCAACTACCTCTGCACAGGCTTTTGACTTGAAATTACCTGCCTGCCTCTGATAACTGCACCAAACAGCTCAGTGCTTTGCTTTGCTTGGAGCATGGCCAAAGCAACGTTTACGTGCCTCAAACTGCCCATAAACACACCGAGAGGGATTTTATATGCACGCAAATCTCAGCAGTGCTAAACTTTGTGGCAAAATCTCATTACTTTCAGCAAAGTGAGGCTTTTATTGCTTGATCTAAGCTTAGAGAAAATCCTTTGGAATACATTCACTTTAGGAAATGAAATTGTGCGTACATCTTGTTTTGGCCCTTGGCAGAATTGAAAATAGTTAAGGATTAGGTGAGTAAAGGACTTATGTTGCTGCTTCTGAAAAGCAACAGCTAGATGTGACATTACCCCACTTCTCAGTATGCAAGAGCCTGTTTGCAGTGTCCTCACCCAGCAGGGACGGACGAGCTTTAAAACTCTCTCTAGAGCCTTCTGCCTCCCTAGAACACATCCTGCCTACTCTGCTGGGTGCTGTTGAGGGTGAAGGCACTGCTCCTTTTCCCCATGGGGTCCCTGCCAATGTAGGGCAAGTAATCCAACGTGATTTCAGTTCTCTGAACTACACAGATACTGGCTAATGGACAGAAAGAGGATGTCTTTGGTAGACACAAGGGACAGAGGGACACCTCCTGGCAGCGCTGGGGGTCTGCTTGCCTGTGCACAGGGTTTCTGCACCATCTAGCATGGTGGGGTGCATAGCTAGTGCCACAAAAGGAGAGAAGAGGCTGACCTGGGTCATCAGTGGCTTTTGGCTTGAGAACCAGCAGAGGCAATGGTTCCTCAGCCCATTTAGGTGTGGGGCTTCTGAGGAGAGCGATTTTGTTGCTTTGGCACAGCAGCAGCTGTGTCATTTCAAGATATCTGCTCAGGGGTACATAGTCTTCCAAGGATGAGTCACGGGCAACAGGAATGTCAAACTTGTTCAAGTTCATGGGCTGGCTTGGCCTTGGCCCGACACTTGGCTCAAATTAAAAGCTTGACCCAAGCTTTTAAAGCTGTATTTAGATTGTGGTGGCATTAATTAGCTGGAGAAGGGTTAAAAACATCCATCCTAGCTGGATGTCCTACAGACTATGCATATGAAGGACCTCTGGATAAAATTTTAACTTGAGCAGTCCCAGCCTCACAAGCAGCCCTCAGCTGCTAAGACGGCAGCGGCAAGCATTGCTCACTTCAATATTTATTCAAACTATTGACTTAGAGGCTTAATTCTGCAGGCACATGTAAAAATATTTTCAGACTTTTGTTTTACACCTTGGCAACCACCTGAGGCCATATTGGCACTCAGGAGCAAGGGATTAATTTTTAAATGATCGCTTGAGTATTTTCATGCCAGCATCCTGTATTTTAGTCTTCTTACCAGTGTCACTGCTTTCTGGCTACAATGCATAGCCCTTATCTAGCACAAAACAAGCTGGTTGGACAGAGGTTTACCTCTATTTTGGGGATGATTTCCTCCCACAAAACACAGGAATAGATGAACTGATCTAATAAAATTGCATGTTGTGGGAGGGGAGGGGTAGAAACCAACCCTGTGAAATATTTATAATGAAAAACCTTACGCTGGCCCATAGTTGCAGATGAAGTGTGCTGCGTTGGTTATGGAGGAGTATGCCACGCTGGGACAGAAATGGACAGCACAGCCAACCTTGTAGCTTGTAGCCCAAACAATCTGCAAAGACAGATGGATACACTGGTGACAAAAGTTTTGCTCAGCATCTGAAGCGTTATGAAGAAGATTTGCTCTCTGCTGTTTCATGACAACAGATGGGCTGAAGAGCACTCCTTGGGCAGGCTTCATGGGGTTATGATCTTGGAATTGTAGCTTGTTCTGAAAAGCACTGGATTGTTTTCCCCCATTTACCAGTTACTTGTTAAAATGACCGGAAGAAAGAATAACTGGCTCTAACAGGTAGTTTTCCTTTCTTGCAAAGGAGAAGGTGAAGCTCATGTCCGTTGCTTCAAGGTAATCCATTATCTTTCTGTCTTTCCTGCTGGTGCAGATCAGATGAAATCTATCCAGAAAAGTCTGTGTAGTCTGCTACAGCTCCTGGGAGGGCTGATTGCCCCCATATTAAATCCAACAGGGATGCATTGGGAAATTGCCAGAAGGAACTGGTGTTACAGAAGGAGTAGGGAGAAGAATTGTCTGGGCTGCAGTCCTGCCTTTTAGCTTCATGGCTGTGACTAAAATAATCTAGAGGTGAGGGCATTACACCCCTGTCTACCAGAAGCCATTCAGTTTGCTCCAGCATCCTTTATCCAGCTCAAAGATTACAGTGCAGCCAAATGCTGCAGTCCTGGAAGAATAAACCCCGTGACCAAAGCAGAGGGCAGATCAGGATGCAGTGGTACCTAAGGGTGACACAACAGCAGCGATGACTGACTATGTGAGAGATGTGGAGAGATTCTGACAGCCCAGGAGATGGAGAAATGCGCTTGTGCCTCCACCGACTCAAAGTGGAGGCCCGGCCCTTGCTGTTTGTGGCTGTTTGTGCTGTTTGTGGCTGTTTGTTTGGTGCCAGCCCTGGGAAGAGGGGACAATCCTCAGGCTCCTGCGGGTGTTCTCACTACAGTGGTAGAGCAGAGGCTGCTCTCGATGCCCACCATAGACAACTGCATCCCTGAGGATGCTGAAGGACCAAATCACAGGACCCTCCCCATCTCAGGTGGCCACCAGCTAAGGCATATGCTGGGGATATGGTTGTGGTAACTGCAGTAATCGTACCCAGGGAAAACTTCTCCACAATTGGGAAGGAGGGAGAGGAACGAGGAGTACCCCAAAGGGTGCAAACTCAAGGATGCCTCCCAAAGCTGGCAGACACGCAGCTTCTAGCTACAGTCACTATCACGGCTGACTCCAAGTGAGAATAATCTTATTTCCCCGCCATGCAACCTCCTGGACTGCTCCTCCACAAACAACAAGGTAAACAACACTGTCTTAGTGCCAGGTAAGGTGCATTTCACCACAGTTTCCAGATGCTGACTCTTGCCGTGTCCTTGTGAGGAAGGTCAAAAAGCAACACACTGTCACCTCTCATGGCTCCTGCATCCAAATATCTTCCCTTGCACATAAATGTCTGCGGGTGTCCCCAGCTTCAGCTCATCTCTTCAAGTCCTAAATGCATACGTGTATCTTCACAGAAAATACTACATAGCCTGAGGTCAAAATCTAATCCCTAGATTGCAAGCCCTCCCGCTCTCCCATACGTGTGGTCAGTGATTGAGGGGTTCACAGCAGTGGCACTGCTCTTCCTCACTTTGCCCTCTTTCTTTGGGAGTTGTGGTTGGAAAAACGTGCACATGATGCTTGCAGAGCTGCAGGCGCTTCTTGACGCATCAGTATTTCCCCAGCCCTCGGCCCACGGAGGCTGCCTGCCAGAGCTGGGACCTCATCCCATCACGTACTGCAGCCCACAGCCATTGCCGTTGCCTCAGTTTTGGACCCTGCTTGAGTGTATCTGACTACTTGACAGCTGTCCTGTTTTCTTCCTGGAAACAAACTGCAACTGACATATTTATAATAATAATCCAGCAACTGTTTTCCTCCCTCAAATGGGGACATGAGAACATCTTGTGCACACAGACATAAAATGACACTCCAGCACCTGGAAAACAGTTCATTGGATCTTCAACAGAAATCTCAAGTTTCTGTCTCAAAATGGCAACACTGGTTGATGGTTTAGATGAAGAAATGCAATGCCTACCTGTGTGTAGTGGCCGCATGTTCCTCTGCAGTTATTGGTGGCATAATCATAGGCACTGACCTCGCTATACCAAGAGGTGATGGCTCTTTGGACAGTAAAAATAGAAAGAGAGCCAGTCCAGAGGTTTTCTCCAACGTAGGTAAATTTGGGGTGAGCCTGCCCTGGAATTTCGAGGTATGTATTATGTTTAAACAAGCACTTCTTTGCCCAAGCTTTCGCAGTCTTTGCCAAATCTGGATCCCAACTCTGTAAAATAAAGACAACTAAAAATCACTCTGGGATATTAGCAATGCAGTAATTCAGAGCAACTTTCAGGAGAAGCTGGGTGTCAGTCACATATATGCTTCAAGTTCATTTATTTTTTTACCTCTGCTGAGACTTACAGAGCTACAAGGTAAATTGGCTTGTAGGTTCATTTCTGATTTGAACTTAATTACTCATTAAACTTGAGGAAGTGTTTGGGGCGGGGGGTGATCGTGGCTGACTGGTTTGTTGGACACCAACAGGTATATGTCAGTCAAATACAGTCTTTGGGGTGCCATGTGCACTTCCAGCATGTGCCAGCACTGAGAGTGAATTTCCAGGAAATCCGAGGACTGGGAGGGGGGGTTGCCTACATACCAATCAGACTGGAGTCCCCTGCAGCCTCATTCATTTTGGCCACTCCTTGCAGTTCACAAGCATGTTGGGATTTTTGGGACAGTTTAAACTCAACCGCTTGGTTTGCATCTTTGTGTTTGATGGCTTCAAATATTAGTGTTGAAACCATATTTGTGTAATCACTCATTAATTCACTATTCAGTCCTACAGAAAGTGGTTATATAAGCAAAAGAGTTAAATAAATGTGTTGTGTTTGCACTGAAGGTGGTGTCTGTTTTTGCTGGCTTTTCTAGCGCACACAATTTGATTGAGCAAATACAGTATTATACCTCCTGGAAAATACAGTACCACGAGTGCATGCCTGTAGTTCTAGTTACACTTCGTATCATGTAAATGAAGTTGTTCAGCACTGCTGAACTATTTTGGATTGGGCTTTTTTAAAAAATGAACTTTTTTTTTTATTTTTACTTCTCTATGCCAGCTGCACTGTCTCCATCAGACACGGGGGGAGCTTCTGGCAGCTCCTAACAGAAGCCACCTCCATAGCTCCCAATAACCCATAAAACTAACACACAAATAATTTGCCTAGGAACTCAGTATATCAAATATTAAAGAGAAGCTTGGGGGCAGAGGGTCTCATTTCAAGTTAGCAGTTGAAATTTCCTTAGTTGATAACTTTTAAGGACAATGAACAAAATCTGGCACTGTACAAAAGTTCTCTTCCAGCCTTAGCTTTACTGCAAGTTAAGGCAGAGGCTGCAGTTCACATCTTAGCAATGCTCTGAGGTCACAAGGAGAAGACCATGATGAAAGATGTATAACAGTGGTGGATGCACCTTAGTTCTTCATGATTTTCTTTTTCACATTCTGCTTTTTAAGAGTCCACACATCTTTTTTCCCCTTCATCCTATAATAGTATCAATGATGTTTAAAGGTATACATAATTTTAAAGGTAAATTAATAATTGTAAATGTACTTCCCTTTTTTTTTGTGTGAGTGTGTAAACTGGCTGACAGTTGAAAAAGCAATATGCAGAAACTGATAGTTCAGAATGATCTTTAGTTTAAAATTATACTCTTTATTTGCTTATGAAACTGCATTTATGAAAACAAGTTGGACTAAACTGCATGGAGTGTTGCTAATAACAGATGTGGTTATCTACTCTTCTGGTGATGACCATGCAAGATAGTAAGAAAGATGAGAAAAAGGAAAGAGATCAGAATTTGGTGTGTGGTCCATCTGAGAGAGCTGTGGAGATTATCCCAATAAAAACCACAATATTTCAAGTATTACCCAGCCAAAGCACAAAAGGTGATGCATGTTGCGAGACAGCCACCAAGCTACTGGAATTGACCATCTCACAAGTCAGAAATAAGCTTCTCAGCCTTTAGCCCAGCTTTGTGCGTGCATTTACAGCTTCCTCCCTGATGGGTTTTCAATGTGCTACCCAGCATGGAAACAAGGGTCACGAGCCATCTGCAATGAGACATGGCCACTTTAGGGTATATTTTGAATTATGACAGGCTGACTTTTGCACAATGGCTGCAGATATCCCCCCGTGATGTGGCCAGGGATAAGGCAGAGGGACAGAGTAGTGCAGGACCTGATGCCTGCAGCTCTCTCTCCTGCTGCACTTGTTGCTTTTTGGCTTCCCCTGCAGCCTCAGCACCTAGGAACAGCTGCGTTGTTGGCTCAGTCTGTGAAAGCCTTGCAAAGAAAGCTCTCCAGCATCGTTTGGCAACGGTCTCTGCCCTTGCCAACTCAAGTATGAAAGGTTGTGCTTAGGTCTGCACATAAATTACACCCTGTGCTGTTGAGCTGTAGTGCCTTGGAACGAGGAGGCTTTTCACAGCACAGAACAACAGCGTTAGGTTGGGAGTTGAAATCTGGGGTTTCAAATGAGGAAGTTAAGCCAGGCAAAATCATGCATGTACTCGATCCTGTAAAGCCATCTGATAATCAGCCTTTTTCTCTGCTTTAAAAAGAAGTAGGTCTTACAACCCTAGGAGGTTGATGTTTTTTTCTTTATTCTATTTTGCATTTGATCATAAAAATTATCTTTGAGAATCATAAACACCATCACACACTTGCACATAAATCATGAAGATCCCCTTACCATGTAGAGCATGTTGCTGGCTGGTGGATTCACTCCAGACCGGAATCTGTTATGGGTTTGCACACACTCTTCAATAAACTTTGGATCTCCAACATCAGGCAATGTCGATGGTTCATAGGAGGCAGAGGAACAACAGAAGTGCAGTAAGGCCAGCACACAAGCAGAAAATCTGCTTGTCATGATTCTCAGCCTCTGGTCTTTCAGTTTTAAGAACAGAGTGTTTCAGCTGTACGAGATGCTTTTAGCTCCACATTTTCCAGCATTTTGCTTGGAAGGTTTGTGGGCTGGACTTATCTTAGCCATGGTAATTGAGTATGGCATCGGTCACAGGAAATGAGTCATATCTGAGGAGCGTTGCTATGAGAATAAGGAAATTGAGTTACAAGTTCACACCAGAGCTGTGGCAGCTTTCTCTCTCTCTTTTTTTTCTTCTTTCTCTAATTCTTCTCTAGTGTCCACTGGGCTGCTTTGTTTTTGTTTCTTTGGCCCCCATCATCCCATCCATAGCAATCACTATGAATTACAGTAAAGTTTTGGATAAATTTTCTGCTTTTCATGAAAATGGTATTGCTGTTAAGGCTGTTACTCTGAATCAAAATGCTGTGAGAAATAACTGATTTGAACTATGACTTCTACTACAGTATGAACAGTCACTTTGCTTGTACATTGAGTTATTGGAGGGGTAAATTTGGCTCAGAACTGCAATTTAAATGTGCTGCAGTTACTGATGGGTATGTGATTACATATTTGTGCTATGTGTTGCTATCAATTTCTCCTCCTGAGCTTTAGCAATTTGTAATTCCACCTCTGCAACCAAAGCCTTCAGCAGAGTTTGGTGCTATGATGGTTGGTGCTGTCTTGTGCTGGGTGCACAGCACCCATGCTGAGTTTCACAGCCAGGGGTTGGGAGCTCATGTCCCATGCATGTTGCCTCGGGTGCCCAACAGTCCCTGCTCAGGCCTACCACCATCAACAACTCTTCCTCACACTGGCATTAACTATCACCTGTCCATCAAGTTCAGGCCCTATCCCACAGTCCCAACCTGGACATCTCTCTGGAAATGAGGCTGGGTTTCTTCCTGCTCCAGATGTGGTTTTAGGAATCTGCATCCTTTTGAATGCCTGGGTGTAGGTCCCAGTTATTAGTCCTGTAGGTGTTGGGGTTGGTAGCAAGGCCACATTCAGGTTGGTGGTCTGGGGGTCACACCATGAGCCTGCAACTGCAGCCCCACCAGCACACATTAGATCCTGTGGGTCATGCACTTCCAGCTATTCTTGAGGACACTGTTTGCAGGCAAAAAGGCCTCTGGGGGAAAAATGGTTGAGAAACACAAAGTTCACAGCTCCCCTACAGACCACATTTTAGAGCAGAATGATGTGCTGGGTTGACCCCTACCAACAGCACCCACTAAGCCACTCATTTACTCCACCCTCCCCAGCAGAATGGAGCGAGAAAACAGGGAGAAAAGTGAGAAAATTAATGGGTCAGGATAAAGACAGCTTAGCATGTGTGGAAAGAGGAGGGGGGGAACAAACAACCCCAAGTGATGCAAAGGCAAACACTCACCACCCCCAATGGCAGACTGACACCAAGACAGAATGTGAGCAATGGCCATCCTGGAAGCTAGCCCCCTACCTTTCTTCTTCCTCTAGGCCAGGGAGGTTTTTTGGTTTCTTTTTTTCTTTATTGGGGGGCGGGGGTTGGTTGGTTGTTTTTTTTTCTGAACACACGCAATGTTATATCACACAGAATATTCCTCTGGTCAATTTGGCTCAGCTGTCCCAGCTGTGTCCCTTCCCAACCACTTGCTCACCCCCAGCCTACTGCTGTTGCTGCACATAAAGATGGCAGAAGAATAGAACTTAAGAGTTGTGAAATTAAATATGTATCTTCTTACATGGCGACATTTTGCAGTATATGACAAAAGCCTAAACATTTGGGGCTCATTTTCATTCTGAGCGATGCCATGCTCCTTCGGAACTGGAACGTGGCTCAGAATTTGACTCAGTGTTCTGAGAACATTAGGACTAAGATAAAGGAAGACAAATACTTTAAATATTGATAGCACAGTTACACATTGCTAATAACAGCCAGTGTCTCTTAGCTTGAAAGATGGGTTTGTTTCCCTTACAAACAACCACATATAGGAACAGTGGGGGTCGAGGGCTAAATGTTTCTAAAAACAAACTGTATCCATCAATGGTTTTGGCTTTTTTAACATGGCAGACATCTTCCATTTTAAAGCAGATTCTGTCCTGGGACTATTTCATCGCCTCTCTCCTGTTTTTCCTCCTTGCTTCCCCACTTCCTCTGCCTGTGGGCTCAGGATGGTTCTCATCTACTCTGAATTTCAGATTTTGTCACCATCTTGCATCCCAAAATTAAGCTCTCCCTATGGACATTAATCTTTGCTATATCAACTTTCCCTGGTATTCTTCCAGCTATGGAGGACAAAGCTTAACTCTGTGAATAGAAGAACAGAATAGTACAACTGACAGTAGAGTAACTTTAATGGAGACTGATACACACAGACTAGATACAGTAAAGGACAAGATTTACTCTTTTGTTCAGAAAAAGTAATACATATAGTTAAATTGCTATTATCTGGGGAAAAACATGTCTGGAATAATTGAAGGTTAATGGAAACGAATTATAGCTTCTTTTGGATACAGTGTGCCACTTCAGACATGTCTTTGTTGTGTCCTAGGTTTCCAGGAGGTTTGTTAGCATATATAGTACTATATAGTCTACGTGGTCCCTCTAGCAATCTACCACTGAGCCAGAGCTGAGGGACTCATATAGACAAAAGTATGTTGCAACTACTGCAAAAAATTATACTAATTCTATGCACATCCACTTATATCTTGCCTTGAATGAAACAGCAGCCTTTCCTATTCTGGATAAACATCACAAGGGTAACGGAGAGATCACCAAGTGTTTTATTGGTTTTTTTTTCAATGTATGCAATTCTCTGAGAATAATACAGCAGTAGGATCACTCTCAGTATCTTAATTGATCTTTACTCATAAAAAAAGGTGTGTGGAAACCGCTGTTGTACTAAAAAAACAGCACCAGCAGTTAGTACCAAAAACAGCGGCCTTAAAATTGAAACACTGAGACAATATTGATCACAAGAGGGACGTGGATGCTCAGCAGGTGGGATGTACGGTGGTGCAGGAGGCTTGGGAGGACGGGGTCGTGGTGTCTGGGGCCGTGTATCCCAGTCGGGATACCAGTAGGCATAGTCTAAACAAGAGTGAAGAAATAGGTGTTAAGACTCATCAAACATAGCCATACTTACGGGAAAGCAATTAAGAACAATTTGATACGTACTTATCAACTTTTCACGTTCTGTATTTTCTGTAAAGAGATCAGAAGATGAAAAATGTGAGTATCATTCAGTGGTGATTCTTAAAGTAAAGCGGTAAGCCATTGCTGGTGCTTGCCTGATTGCCCTGACCATGCCAGTCGGTGCCTAAAACATCCTGCAAGGGGCAAGCAGAATAACAGCAGGTTCCCAACTGATGCGGGGCTCATATTTTTTATTGAATTGAAAAAGAAGCAGAAAAGAAGTAGCTGTATTAGGAAGAATTTGTGTCATGGGGAGGAGGGAAAAGCAAATAAAAACAAAACATGGAATTTATTTAAAATTGATACGCAACCCAAATTTAAGTAGTTACAGAGAAATATGACTACTAAATCTACCACAGGAGTGCACTTTTACTAACAGCTTTGATGCATTTGCAGGATTGCCTATATGCATCCTATTGGAATTGCTGATTTGTGCTATAGGAGAATATGGTAAAACAAGTTGTAGGATCTAGCACTTAATTCATAAAAGCTCTCTTCCTCCTCTCCCTCCCACTAGTCTTTGAGATGTTTCTAGCTTTCCTGTGATGCATCAGTCTGAGACTTCAAAATGGATATCACAGAAGGAAATAAGAGTACCAAATGCCTAATTATTTCTACAGCTGAAGCTATTCTGGAGCCTTGGCTAGTAGAGACCATTCCCATTAAACCTCTGTATAAAATTCATGTTTGATTTAAGACATTGTTCCATGTTCTTTAATTTCTGTTTATTTGAAACACTATTTCCAACTAATCTCAGACTAGGTGTAATGACATAAAGGTCCACAGCTGCAAACTGCTGTGGAAGAACAAGCTCTCACTGCTGTATTTCAGAAAATTACACAAGTTAGAAATAAGTGTGCTTTTCAGTATAGTCTTATTATTGGTTCAGAACTATAATTGTCTGAAAAAATGTGATAGGCCGTACTAAACAAGCACAAAAGCAAAAGTTAAATATATTTTTTTCTGGTAGGAAAGAATAACCAGACTGGGAATATTAGCTGGGGCTAATGTTTTAGATGTGACTTCCTGATCAGATAAAAGGCAGAAAGTAGTCTAACTGATACTTCTCTTCATCAGAAACTCTGACTTCTACCTCTGAGAGACTTCAATAGCGAAGTATTTCAATTAATTCCTTCTTATACTATTTTTACCAGAGCTTGGTACTGTCGTCTTGTGGTGCACTACCGGCCCACTATGTACTTAGTGCAAATTGACTCATTGTTATATTTCCACTGATAGTTACACCACTTTTATTTCTATGCAGTTTTCTTAGTTGATCACTCTGGTCTTACCACAGAGGTTGTCTGTGCACTTCTCATTACTGCATCCACTGCATGGTCGTCCTGCTTTATATGGTTTTCTTGGGTAATTCCCCCTGCAAAGCAAAAGAACTGTATTTTGTGAGCTCAGTTGCTTGAAAAGCAATTTTAATACATGGTTTCATCAGACTGTTAGAATAATTTATCCTGAAAAGCTATTGGGTGGGGTGGGAGGGAATCCCTTTATCCAAAACCTAATCATTACAATTGCTTGAAATTCCTTTTATATCAGATTAAAGCTCTCAGGGGGGTGTGAGGAGCAGCCACCTGGTGTCTTTAGACACTTGAAATTAATAAGACTTCTTGGGCAACACTATATCATTTGGTGTAAGCACACAAGAATCTGCCTCTAGTCCCTCATCACACACCTGTATTTTAAAAACAAATCTGTAAAAGGTAAGTCCAGAAATTGCAAGGTATGTGATAAACTAGAGGACTGGCTTCCTTTTATTTTTTTTCAGTTAAAATGACTTGTTTGAAGATCAGATGGAGCCATAGAAAGACATAATCTTTCTTAACTAGACATCTTGCACTTTCTGCACTTTTCCTTCAGAGACTGAAGTCAAACCAGGTTTTATTCCACCATCTTGGTTATGGTAAGCGCTCTCAGCTCTGATCTGCTCGCTTGCTTTTTGAGAAAGGGATTTTATGCAGCTCCAGCTACATCTAGCAGCTTGTGCTCTCAATGGCTGGGGGAAGTATCCCTTGGACTGGTACAGTGTTGATGCACCTTCTTCTGAAATTTGTTACAACTGCTCCCATCCCTGTTGGCATCTGATACCAGGTCAGTTATAGGATGTTTAAAAAAAACCAACCCAAAACCTAAATGCCATAATTAACTTACGCTGGCCCATAGTCACAAACAAAATGTGCTGCTCTGAAGAGTCCTGGAAAATTTTCAACTGTACTGCAGAAGTGAACTGCGCAGCCAACTTTGTAACTCTCTGCCCAAACGACCTGAAGGGCAAAGGGAAATATGTAATGCACCTGTTCAAAGACTGAAAAAGCAACAGCATTAAAAGGAGGAAGGAGAAGGGAAGTATCTTGTGGAAGTTTAAAACAGCTGACACAGGTGCAACATCAACAACCTAAAGGGCAGCTGAGATAAACGACGGATTGATAGATGGTTGTGCATTTATCAGGCTCCCCTGGAAACATGATATGGTCAGGGGAGAATCCCTTTCCACCATTACCTGAAATAGGACTAGGATATCCCTGGGGATCGGAATATTTATTTCCAATTTCATGTAGCAATAAAACAGGGGGTAAAAATGCCTGCTTGCAATTCCTGTTCCAAAGCAGTTTGTTCCAAGCCTGTACTTGGATTTTCTGTGAAACTATTACGTCATACACCATTGGGCATGTAAGGCTCACCTGGGTGTAGTGACCACACATGCCGGTACAGCTATTGATGTTGAAATCATAGCTGCTGACTTCATTAAACCAGTCACTGAGAGCTTCGTCCACTGAGAAGATGGTAGCTGTGCCAGTCCAGATGTTTTCTCCAACAGGAGTAAAAGTGGGGTGCACCTTCCCCGGCACTTTAAGGTAGATATTGTGCTTAAACTTGCACTTCTTTGCCCACGCTTTGGCAGTCTTAGCTAAAGCAGCATCCCAGGACTGTAGAAAAGGAAGAAAATAGATTATAACCTGCACTGCAGTGATTTAGCTGCATTCAAACATGTTGTAACATAAACTTGTAAGGATTATTTTCTGCTTTCCATCCCCTCATTCAGCTTGTTTCTATGACTTGACATTTCTACCCTCACAGTAATTTTTTACTTTCTCCCTTAGATATTGCAGGACACGTAGTATCTAAGCACTGTCCTGTGGTCTATGACTTGTTAAAATATTTAGAGACGGACTGCAGTCTTTAAGTTGCTATGCCTGAAAGGAGGTAACTGGGTGAAATCCCCACCCATCTTGATGGATTCTGTGCCTAGGAGCTGTTGACTGTTCAGGGATCTGCACTTTGCAATTCTCACTAGACCATAGTGGTTCTGTTCTGCTGACCAGGATGGAGAAGAGGAGTCACAGTTGCTCCCTTCTGCAGCCCCTTCTGCTTCTTTGCTCTTCTTCCTCTACAGCATGTGGTCAAAGGAAATAAAAGGGTCGTTCAACTCCGCTGGGCTGAGGAGGAACCAATCCCATCCTGAGTGACACAAGTGATAGTTGGAGAAACCACTATGGGATACTTGTTGAAAGATTTTATGCTACTGAATGACCAGGCAATAAAATGGTAGATAAAACTCGGTATAGAGAAATCTAAGTTAAGGGATGTGAGAAAAAAGCTGTTACCATTTGTAAATCAATGTTTAGTAGTGGGCTAAAAAGCGAAAAAAGTGTTAGAAATTCCTTGAAAAGGAATGGGGAATAAAACCAGATATATAACTACGCCACTGTAGAAGTCTGTTAAATTCTGTGTGCAGCGCAGCGCTCCTCCTTAAGAAGGGGACACTAGAACTGGAAAGGGCAGAGAGAACATGGAAGAGGCTGATCATCCTCAAGCATGGAGACTTTCATAAAGCAACAGAGTGCTCTGCAGAATTAATCAGAGACAGCTGGACATCTTGTGTGAAGTAGGTAAATAAGCAGTAATTACTTGCTCTTTCCAGCACAAAGACCAGAGACTATCAAACGAAGCTAGGAATAAACAGGTCCAAATTGAATGCAAGGAAATATCTTCATATGGCTTGTGGTTAGGCTATGAAGCTTTTTGCTACCTCATGCTAGGGATGGTAAAAATTTGCATGAGCTCGAGGCTGAAAAAAAAACAATGTAAGAAAAATCCATCAAGAGCTTTTCAATACAATGCAACACCTTTGATTCAATAGGTTTCTATATATTTGTTCTGCTGTTATTCCAGGCTTGTGGGATCTTTGGTCTGAGCAGCTAAGTTCGCTCCTGTGCACTAGCATTTTAAATTAAATGTTGTGTTTTTTTTTTTTAAAAAAAAATTAAAATCATGAGGAGTCTGAACTTTATCTCTTTACAATGAACTTCCTTTCATAGAAATTATTCATATTGTGCATGTGGTTATGCATTTAACTTCCTTTCCAGCTATGCAGCTCTGCTGGAGGGCTCAGAGTAATGACATGAACTGAGAAGGGTACCTCCCTCTGCTATCTGTCTACCTTTTTCCTTATGTATTTCACTGAACAAGCTGAGACCCATCTAGAGCCTGTTCTGACATCCACTGCATTTATATGAAGCTCTGGTTTCCAGCCCAGATATTAGTATCCCCACTCTTCAAACCCTGCTAGAGAAAAGGAAGATCAGGTATCTAAATGGATGTCCTGGCAAATCCCTTTCTTCAGCACACATTCTAGCTTGGAAGGAACAAGGGGAGATGATAGATTTTCAACGAATCCTGTTGTGCAAATTGGCTATTCAGGAGCTTTTTAATACCAAACAGCTTCCCTCTATGAAACTTGGACTAATAAAACGAATTACTGTCTCTCTTAGAAAGAGGTAAATAAAGTGCTGAGAACTGAACACTATTTTTTGCAATGCAGCCCTTTGCTCTGGGTGAAGTTTAGGGTAGCAGTATGTCCCTAAACAAGCAATTCTCTTCAAATCATTAGAATTGAACAATACTGTGAAAATTAATGTAATTTCTATTCCTTATGAAGAACTAACACACATAGTACAGAAATCATTGACAGACAGAGGAAGAAAAGCACAAAGCAAATGAAGAACAAGGTAGGTTAAATCAGCACCACAATCTATATTAATTTTGAAACAGACCACGAATGCCTCCTTACCATACGAAACATATTGCTGGCTGGTGGATTCACTTTGGATCGAAATGCGTTGTGAGCTCTCACACAGTCTTCAATGAACTTTTCATCTTTTATGTCAGGCAAAGGATATTGTGGATAAGGATGACAGCAAAAGAAGAGGTCCAGTAAGAACAATGCAGCAAAGAAAAGTGTGATTTTCATAATTCTTCAGTGCTTTCAGTATTTTTTCTAAGTTCTTAAAGGAAAAATCTCATAGGTGGAGACAATACCGGCAAGCAGTTCTTCAGAGGTTGTCCTCTGGGTGTGGAAACTCTTCAAAGTAACAGGAAGTGAAATTGCTTCATAAGATACAGCTCTATCTGACATCACAGCTGGCTGTCAAACGGTAAACCACGAAGCAGATATCTGCCAAGCGTGTCAGCAAGGAGCAGCACTCCAGCTATACTTCTGCCTTTTCTTTGAGCATGTTCGTGGTTGACTGCCAAACCATTCTGTGATTGTAGGTCTTATCTGGAGAGATGCTGCAGAACAGCTTTCCTAAAACCTGCGTCAACCATAAAAATCAGAGCTTTGACAAGATACAAATCTGCTGTTCAGCCAATTTTCCTACAGTACCACTTAGTCATATCGGCTCATTAAAATTATTTTGCAGGACCTTACTTCCATTTCAGAATTATTCTAGGAATAAAGAGAATTAGAGAAACTGCATATATTGAGATCTGACCTCACCACAAGTAACAAAAAAAAATTTCCTGAACAGCAGCTTGATGCAGAACACTGTCTGACCTGGTTTGGTGTGTAACAGAAGTACTCAAGAGCATAAGAACAACAATATGTATTAAGAGCTAAGGTCTTGTAACTCAGATTTAAGTAGCTTTAGAGAGAAAGTATGTTGTAGATCGTAAACTACGTTCATGGGTCTGATTCCCTGCTCAGTTTTGCAGGTCAGGCCTTATCCTGCTGAACACTTGTGGAAATTACCACTCTGGTGTTGCCTTCTCTGTTTGCATGATGGTTTTTCCCTCTTAAAAAATACCCTTGATTTGTTTCAGGTCTTGTGACAATCCATCCACCTAATTCAAACAGGCTGAAAGAGCTGTAGCCCCCCAACACCATCACAGCTATACATATCTAGGCTATTAACAGGGGTATATAATTAAATAACTCTCTGTGTGAATGTATTTATCAATGTCCACACATTACTAACTCTCCATACCCTTCTCTTAGCCCTGCCATGATTTGTTGACCAGTTTCGTGAAGGTAGGAGCAGCTGTAGAAGGCAACAAAGTTGGGGGGGGTGGGGTGAGGCTTCTGTAGTTTTGGATCTTTTCAGAAAAAAACAAACAAACAAACCTAAAAAGGGGCCTCCGGTTATTCTTGTTGACAGGCTTAACGCAGCTCTTACTAATAAACACCCCTCAGAGACAGAAGAGACCTGGACAGAGAAGGAAGTGACCAAGTATTACCTTTTCTTCCCCTTTTCTTTTACAATAGTTTCCTGTGCTTTGAAACTCTCCCAGTAAGATCACCATTTTTTTCTCCAATAAATTATTTGATTAAAAAAGACTGAGCTTAAGTGATCAATGGGAGGAGAGTGGCCACTTTCTCTTTCTCCGTGGGTATGGCAAGCTGGGTGCAAGACACTTTTGGTCCTGTCATGTCCTTGATGAAAAGATGCCTGAGACAGTGCCAATCATCTCAAACTCTCACCTCCCATAGCAAGTAGGAGCTGAAGCACTCACCTTGACACAGTCTCAGTCCAAGGCGGTAGTCACACTTGCAGCCCAGCCATTGGCTTTTAGCTCTAACTGCTTTATCTGTTCCTCTATCAGTGGTTGGTTGTGGCTCCATCTGCCTCCAGAACACATATGCAATGTTCATGACCTCACCTACATTTAATAGATCCATCTGCTGACTGCCTCCTGCTGTATCACTAACACTGCCAAGGCCCCTTGTCTAGCAGATGTAGTTTCTGTCCTGCTGTTGCGCTCTATCCCAGAAATGGTGTGTGAGCATTGGCAAAAGCGATGAGGCCCTCAGCTGTGGTGGGAGATTTTAAAATGTAGAGGAGGATGGCTTTTTGCTGGCATTGGTGACTGCAAGTCAGGCTGGGATAGTGAAGGGAATCTTGGGAAGGAGGTGTCTTCCTGTGACAGCCATTACCTTCTGTCCTTCCAGAGGACAGAGGTTGGTCTCTCCTGTCAGCTGCTTGCTTCTGGGCTACAAGGACCCTCCAATCCACCATGACTCCTGAATCCCACAAAGTATGGTGTGTACGTGGAACACCAGGTAATGGAAAGATATTTAGATTGAATTATGATAGTTTAAATTATTATGGTAAATTGCCCTGCCTCCTCCTTCTAAACTGCACATAAAAGGCCTGTCCCCTGCTTTGTTCTTTTGAAAGTCATCTTGCCTCTTTTCTAAACCAGGGCTAACTGAGTTCAGTTTACTGCCAGTTATTCTTTCTCCAGCTGAATACTACCTTGAAACTAGAAAGCAAGTATGTTTTCTTTTCTTTTCAAATAATGCCCATGTAATCTATGACAAAAAGCTTTAGGTCAGTTAGACAACATAAAGTTGTGGCTGTATTAGAACTACATGCCATTTGCACAAAAAATCAACATCACGCTAGAACTGCACCAATAATTTAGCAATGCAGTGAATTTTGGTGCTTGGAAACTGAACTGAGACCTTTATCAATTAGGAAATTTTGCATATATCCAGGATAGTCCAGGTTGTAAGATATTTTCCTACAGACATGACTCTGGCTCCATCTAGTGATTCTGTCTATAATTAAAGCAAAAGTCCAGCTTGCCCTGAAGCATCTATAACTGATGTTTTCACAAAAAGAGTTATGATCCTTTGCCAGCATTAATCAGTGGATCTTATAAAACAGATTAAAATTATGCTCTGTGATTGGGATATCACATTGTATTTGTCTGGACAATACAAACATTGCCTGTCTCTGCATAGACTTCAAGTGAAATTTAGCACAATATGCTGAGTATGGTCAGGAAGATGTACAGCCCAATGATTTTGAAAAAAACCACCCTATTTACATCCCTCTTTCTCACTTTTTACCTCCTGCCTTCAGTTAAAAATGGCTGGAAATGTAAGACCTCTGATTCTTAGTTGGTTCAGTCAGAGGAATAAAGGTTGGTGAATTAGAGACTATTACAGAAAACTAAGATGCCTGGGAATCTGTAAAATTACATTTATTTTTGTCCTGAAATCATCAGCTTCCCCACAGAGTATTGCTATTTGTGTTAGGGAGACAATCTGTTTCTCCTTGACTTACTAGTTGAACAAAGAAGGGTTGATCCGCTGGAGTTTCTTGTTCTGTCCATGAGATAAGGCTGCTGCAAGATCACTTAGCCTGCCAGACCTGTGAATAAACTCACATTCTGACAAGCATTGATACTTCTATTATACAATCTCACCTTAGGACAGAAACTAGATGAAATGAAAGAATGGTGGCAGTGCTGGATTTCCACGAGAATTATTTTGTAAAAGCTAATAAAAATTCTTGCAATTATTTTGTAATAATAAGGCTGTAAACAGCTCACAGCTAAAAGAGGATGCTGACAGCAGCGTGTTACAGACAGCATTACTGGAATATAATGGAATAATACTCAGGAGTCTCCCGAGAGAAGATACAGCAAGCCATTACAGGCCACATCCATGCTGCTTTAAAAAAAAAAGGAGATCTTGCAATGAACTATCTTCTCAGCCATTCATAGATTCCTTCACAAAGATACCAAAGTGGGAAACAGGGCAAACTATATATGTGTTTTGTGTGGATACCACAAGTACCAGCACTGAGGACAGAAACCTACTATCACACAGTTCAGGAAAGCAGAATGAAAAATACATTGTCATGAATGGAAAACAACTTATGGACCGAAACAGGATCTGATGGCATTACTATCTGCACAGCATTCAGTGTTGCAAATTCCACACTGCTTACCTCAGGAAAAACACTAAAACCATGTCTCAGATGAAAGGTCTGGCATAAATAGAGCCAATAGGAACTGAAATTTTTCTAAAGGTCTGGGAGACCGCAGAGCTCTTTTTCAACTTTGCCTTCTCTCCAAGGCATACCCTGATCATTACAGTCCTAGCTGTAATGGAGTTACAAAATGACAAGGACAGTTATGCTCAGGGATAGGAATTGCTATGTTAAATATGAATTTCTTCTAGATGATCTCACAGCTCCATGGAGGAAAACACTTATGCTCAGGGATAGAAATTGCTATGTTAGATATGAATTTCTTCTAGGTTATCTCACAGCTCCATGGAGGAAAACTTCTGCTTTGAAAAAATTACTAATGGAAATGGTGCGTTTTGTTTGTAAAAACGCACCCTCTTAAAACGATGCAATATTAACACTTTACAACTTGAATGTAGTACCAATTTGTTTTATTTCAGGTACTAAGGAAACTTCTCCCCCCCTCTACAGTGAAGTAAGCTTTTCAACCCTAGTGTGGCATCTAAGTAATGATTTTCTCTCCAGAGTATCAACAACTTCCAGGTAAAACAGTGGGAACAGATGCTGCTCAGTAACTTTCATACTGCACAGTTTTGCATGTAGGAGCCAACTATTTATGAATGTAGGTACATAATATCAAAGACTGTTGAAAAGACTGTTCTGTATTTTAGTAATTACAGAACAGAAAACTTACAGAAGGAATAGCTAGCACATGCCTAATGTAAAATGAATCTACAATAAAAATTTACCTTGTTTTCTTTGAGACTTACAATATTTTATATATAATCAATGGAATTATGAGTATAGATTTAGATAATAAATTGGAATGTTTTAGAATGAAATAATCAATTCATCATCAAAATCATCACAGAGAAAGAAAGTATAAGACAAAGCTGAACTCACAGAAGCTTCCTTTAAGCTCAGTTTGAGTTACAAATATTAAAAAAGCAGCAGAATTTGTTGGGCTTTTTATTTGTTCATTTTATAATGGTGAAACCTAACCCAATAATAATGAACTTTTGTACAGTCATATTTGCATTCACTAGAAAATTCCAAGATACAATCCAGAAAAAAATCTAGCTTGCTATATTGATAAGAAAAAGAGCTTCAGATTCTTGTATACATTTCACCTGTTTTCTAGAGAAAGTGAAGTTAAAGCATATTAATGAAAGACTTCATATCTTGGAGATAGAAGACTAAAATATGTTTTGATTAAATGAACTTGAGCAAGTTTCAAGAAAAAATAAAGAAAATTTATTATTAAAACCTTAGAGCACTTACAAAACAGGAAATACACTGCATATGTAATGGTACACATTAAAACAAGGAATAAAAACCCCCAAAGTTAAGCACAAGGTTTAGAGGGAGTTAGGAACAAAATACTTCAATCTAAAGCTTCACAGTTTGAATGAACAACAATAAATGTATTAACTTATAAATACCAAGTTGTACGAACTTCACAAACAACAAGACTTCTAAAGAACCATCTTTCTATAACATCTTATTACTTTATTTATTTTATTTAGAACATTCTGTCATTCTAGGAAACAGGACTGAGTATGCCAGCTGTATCTTGGCATCTACATTAAGCAACTGTGATTTCAAATACTGACTTAGTAAGAATTGTAAATTGTCTAATTGACACACACTTTTCTGTTTGAATTCCAGGCATTAAGTATGTCACAGTTTTGGGAAATCTGGTATTTAAAAATAAGGATCCAAACCTAACCAGATACCATCTTTATCTTCATATTTTCCCAATACGGATTTTACTCACATATATCACTTTTTGGGCATGTTAACTTTCTCTATGAAACATAAAAAAATAGCAAGACAATTACTGTCAAAGAAAGTTGTCTTTAAAGTTATGTCAGTATGGCATTTTTGCTTAATTCATTAGCAAGTATCTTTAGAAGATGCTATGTATTTCAAATCCAGTTAGTTGGATACGCGCACATTTGTAAAGTGTTCTTTGAGAAAATAAACAGCTACAAACCCAAGAAACATCAGTAATGCTCTCAAAACTACAAGACTTACACAAGCTTCGTCACATTCAATTCTGGACTCCCAAGGGGGGTGCCATCCTGAATAAGCTATAAATAAACATGTAAATATAAGATTTATTGAGAGTACATACATTTAAAGTAACTGAGAAATATAAGTAGCAATGTAAAATTGTAATACGTACAGATAATTTTATCACGTTCCAGATTTCCTGAAAAAAGGGAAAAAAGAAACAGTTTTACCAGCCAGCCATGATTTCTCTCCTTAAATCTTTACTAGCGAGCTAAAACAAACTCATCAGATTTACAGTCAATAGAATTTGAAAAGCAATCTTGAGAATCAACCTTACAAATAAAACAAATGCTAAAATGTCTTGATAAAAACTAGAAACAATACTTCATAATATTAGTCTCCATAAAGCTATTATTGTTTCTAACTATGACATGGATGGAGGAGAGGGACATAGTATACAGACCCTTTATTTTCAGTTTGAAACTTCTCTCCTTTGTCTTACTGAAAATAATAAATACTGTTTAATACTTGGAATATACACATGAGCTAGTAAATACTACCAAATAAAATTTTATGGATGAGAATGGGAGACAGACTGTTTACTAAATCAGGTCTAATCCTGGGATCAAGTATAACCTGGTATACCTTGTATCTGTTTTTCAGAGGTGTCTGCTACCCAAAACTGAAGACCTACAGGATTGCTGAATGTTTTTAAATCTATACTAGCATATATATTGAACAAATATAATAAGTGACCATTCAACAGAAACCAGAAGTGTTACTCCTCATTCATTAAAGAAAACTTAAAAACATATATTCTAACTTCAGCCACAGAAAACTTCTAGCTTGTGACTTCCCAGCAGGTGGAGGCTGTCAGGTCTGGAGATTTCTGAAGAGAAACAACCTACTATCTCTTGATGTTTCACTCCGTCGAAACATGATGCATACTTAGCAATTCATGATTCTAATTTTCTTAACAAGAGTAGAGTTAAGAGAATTACCTCATTTAAGGAATGACTCCTATTCACCATGGGAAAAATACTTTAGAGGCAGAGAATTAAATCAGCATATAGTCCCTTTTCTCAAAGACATAACCAGGTGAGAAAAGACAATGTGCCTCTGTGCATAATGTCTTGTATAACTCTATCATGAATTACAGACCCAACAGTTGCTGTGACTGCTTACAGAGTGTATAAGCCTCAGCTATACTGATGCTCAAATATAATTTTTGCTGTGGCTGCGCAAAACAGACACAAAAGACTCAGTAACTGCAATTTGAATATTTCAGTCGAAATACAACAGCTTTGCAGTTTCTGAAGGCCTATGAAACTACTCAAGAGTTGCTGCTAAATGCTACTTTGAAAAGCATGTGGCTAATGCTGATTTCTTTGGTACGATTAATGAAGTCAGCTGAGTTACAGAGTACAATAGAAACAATAAAACATTTAACTACAGTCATGAATTATATCTGTCTATAATCAAAGACTTCATAATGATCACTGAGGCCCAGATTCTATTTGTTTCCTGAATGTAAATCACCTTAAGAATAGTTTTAAATTATTTGTGAATTGGACAAGACTGAGCACCATCAAGGAGTAAAACAAAGCTTGCAGCATTCTTTATAAAGTAGGTGGCTGTATGATTTCCTTTTACGTATTGCATTTTACATTTGCTTTTACTTACTACACAGTTTATTTTCACAGGTGTCCCCTTTTCCACAATTACTGCATGACCTTCCTTCTATATATGGTCTTCTTGAAAAATTAATACTACAAAAGAAAAGGTTTCATACCTAATTTTAAATGATTTGTTAAATACCTGAAATCATTTGTTGAAAATACAATAAACTGCTGATAATTCATTAAAAACACCACAATATTTTTCCTGCTTTTCATTTTCATTGTTCTGCCCCTGTGAAAGAAAATAATCTTTAAAAGCTATTATTTTTCTTATGGGAAAATACTCAGGCCTCTAATTCAAATTTTACTTTGGTATATGCACTACTAAACCACAATGTTCTGGATGGAACTTGGTTTTAACTGAAGAAAAATGAGGATTTTGGAACGGAATATTCTAAAGCTAACCCACTCCACATGGCTTAAAACAAATGAGTGAAACAAAGAAAACTTGTGAGCCACTTACTAGCTGAATTATAAGCTTGAGAAACAAGACCTTCATTCCACAAAATGCAAATGTTTAAACGTATGTAGTCTTAGCGAAGAGAGTAAGATCTTCATATACTTAAGGACCAAATCCAAGAGGAGCCGAAGTGTTTAAGTATGAAGATCATCCTGCAGTGCTTAGCATTGCCCATTCTCAGAAAGGCTCCTTATAGAGATGACTGCTGAAAGTGATGATGCAGATGCCATCATCCTGGCTGCCTATATTATACTACTAGGTAATGGGAAACACCGTATCCAGCCTGCTACAGCCATTCAGAATGAAGCACTGCTGTGTTTCATACCATAACCCTGGGAACACAGGGGCAGATTTAGTCCCCTCAAAGGCCAATGGGCTACTAGAGTTAGGTTGGTTTGTTACTCTCCTGACCTCCATAGTGAACATCATCACAGGAATAATTTGCACCAAGATCTGTGATGACTTTTTCAAGATTTTAAGTCTGATTTTACACTATGTATCATCTGTATTTATACACAAGAGCCACCCACTAGACATACAGATGTAAGGGTTGGTATAATGCTGTACAAGACGGAAGGAGAAGAACACTGCAAAAGATTATCTGCAACTTCCTTGCTACTATTCTTTGAAATGCCTTTTATATGCATTGCCCACAGGTACACTGTTGGCCTCGGTTTTATCCCAGCAGCATCTACAGCGGCATATTGCAACCACGTGTTCTGGACATGCAGTCCAGGCAGTAATAAAACTGAATGGGGATATTCTGAGACCAAGAACTGACTCTAAGCTCTGACCTTGTCAGAGAAGAGCAGGAAAGAGAGTTGTTAATAAATACAGGTATATATAAATATCTCACAATTAAAAAGTTACAGCTGAAGTTACGCTATCTTTTGGGTGATTGTCCATATATACAGCATGGGTGACTGCAAACAACAGCCCACATGGTTACCTTAAAAAAAGTCTCAGAGTCCAGAATGAGAAAGACTGAAAGACAAAGCACTGCTTCTAGAAGCTCTGGCAAGAGCTAATGCCTCATAAGGCTGTGAAAGCAGATCCACGTGGTGACAGAGCACATTTCAATTGCAGGAATGCAATACAAAGGAGCTACAGATGTTGCCTGAGCTGCAATTCAGCAAGTCTTTCTTGGAATCAAAGGCTTCCACTGGAAGAGATAATTGCACTATTACTTCACACAGTTCATAATCTGCTCTGAAATCCTCTTTGAGAAGACTGATAGAACTCTCAGCCACAGATCCAGACTGATGAAAGGCATTCCCTTTTTCTCTGAGAGGCCTTATCTGGTTATTACAAATAAGTAAATTATCTGTCTATCTATCTATCTTACAGCCTGGTTAACACCTAGGTTGTAAAGTGACGCTTCATTGAGAAAGCATAAGGAATGGGAAAAAAAAGGCACAAATTAATTTCCGGAGGAAGGTTCACAAGGAACTTCAGATGTCTTCTGAAGACTATGCTAAATGAAATAAAATATATGGAAGACTATCATATGGGCTTTAATTTCACTTGTCTTGCTGGTTTAGGCCATAGAAACTAAAAGGCCATCTCCATGAAAAGTGACACTATTGCGTTTTATGTTTTACTCTGTAAGAGTTATCATTTAACTTATTACTACATTTTCATTTGCTTCTGACAGCCAGTGAGCACTGAGCTGACACTTTCCGTGGTTTTATTGATGTCTTTTCATATTTACCTACTAGTGATTTTCATTTATCACTTTATTGACCAGCCACTGAGGTTCTTTAACACTGTTAACTCCCACAGCTTCTTCAGGAGAAATTGAGTCCTAAAAATGGCAGACACAGCCACCTACTGAGGACTGGATATCATTCATCTTTCTAAAGAGGTGGTGGCCACCTGGAAGGTCATATTCATGGAAAAGTACAACAACAAAAAAGTAATGAGCTATTATGCGTATTCCCAAAATCATAAAAGTATCCTGGATTATAATTCTGTTTCTACAACAGAAGAACTGAAAGGCAACAGGTGAAGTTAGGGCATGGAGATAGTTTTTCCACTTCTGTTAAAAGCTGCACCACATCTCTGGTTCTCGAGGATGCCAAAATCTACCAAAAAGGAAAACAGAGATGTCCTGTCCCTGCCAACATCCAGGACCACAACGAACAATCTTTTGACGTAAGAAGATTAAGTGATAGGATTTGGATTGACAGCACTTAAAATGCACAAAATGCAGGTACTACCTGCACAGCAGATTTATGGAGATATGAAAGAAGGTATCTTGCTGTTTACAGGCATCTCATTCTTTTTCACCGTAAGATTCTGTAAGATCTGAATGTGTCACCATCAATTCCCAAGAGAAAGCAGTTATGAAGTCCTTTGCTCTAAAGCAAGTGGAAAAACACTGGTCCTTAAACTGGTGCATCCTCAAACTGGTGCAGTAAACTGCTACCTCGCAGGGTAACGGAGCACTAAGGGTCCAAATCTCAAGAAGGAGTAACAAAGGCTGAGCTGGAAAAGGTTGTGCCTGTATGTGGAGTGTGGTGATGACTGGTGGCAAGGCTAAGGGTTACCTATTTTTCCAAACAGTTTAGGAAGGGAAAAGGCTGTTAGAAAATGGTCTGTCTGCTCTAACTCCATTTGTTTCTGTGGTGATGCAGCAATCAGCATCTTTGGTATCAAGCAGTGGACAGTAGAACAATGGCGTATTAAATCTCATCTTAGACAGCTCTTCAGCTTAGCTATCAGTTCTCCAGGATGTACAGAACAGCACAGCAAACCAACACGTTATGTTGTTACAGATTAGAAAAGACTCAAGTGACAAGGCTTTACAGACCACTGTGGATGTCACTTAGTCATTATTCTGAACTGCCAACTTGAAATATCTTAGTTAACATTTAGAAAAAAGAAAACAAGGAAGTTCCGCATCCTAGCAAATTTCAAATTATCAATTCAAGTAGAAGTACAGTTTTGGGGTACAGGGAGAGAGATGGACAGAACTCAGTGAAATTTTTATTTCAGGCTAATTGAACTCCCCAGTAGAGGCCCAGGTTTGCTAGAAGAAAAAAAAAAAAAGTCATTATCATGCAAGCTCACAAGCCGTATATGTTTTAAAAAAGACAAACATTTTATACGCATGTGCTTGATTATGGACTGTACATTCTTATGAAACAAAACACATTATTTTAAAACTACTTGCCTTTCTTTGTGTTTTCAAACTCCTGCTTTAGGAACAGCCCTGTCCAGGGCCTATGTTTTTTTGGAATAGCAATTCAAGTGTAAAATCCCACATTGCAGTTAGCTTTTTCTTGCACTGATCATTTACTCATGCTTAAAGGACATCTGGTATAATCACAGCTACTAAACAGGCAAGAAATGATAATGTAATTTTATTTACTCAGTTACACAGAAAGTGTACAGTACACAGTGCTGGTAGCAGGTGACTGCAGCAACTTTCTCATTTCTTCTGTTTGATATGAAAAAGAGATCAATGAAGTGGAGCATGAGGTAAGTTTGGGATTTGTTTGCCTAAGACTGGCACAGAATGAGATTTATCAGTAAATTTAAGACATTAAAAAACCTAAGCAACTACATGTTCTAATGCTCATGGCTCTCTTGATAACTGAATTAGTCAACCATTGTTTTCTCTGATTGCATTTAAAATACTATCAATAAATAACGCAATTTACTTATGGGTAAATGTCATTACAATTGCATTCATTTTTTAAACATTTAAACCAGAAACTTACCTTGGTGAATAGTTGCAAATAAAATTTGCTGCATTTCGTATTCCTGCAACTTCCTTACAAAGAGTAACAGCACAGCCAATTTTATATGAATAGTCCCAAACAACCTAAAAAAAAAAGCAGGTTTAAAATAAATTAAAAACTACACTCAACAGTTACCTTGTCTAACATCTCGAAAGTTTCCATTATTTTGAGGTATCCTAAATATAATTTTCCTTTCGCAACATTTTCTCTGTTTATCCATTTTAAGAAAATTGCTGGTAAGCGAGCTTTTTAAGAGCAATTCCTAAATATTCACCCCTCAAGATAAAGTGACCTATGCTGCAAGTTTCTAGAACCTTCTGCAGAACAATTTCAGTAAGACACTAACTTTATGATTATAGGGCAGATTCCAAGGAACAAAAGGGAAATTAGTGGCAAGTACCCAACAGCTCCTTTCAGTGAGGCCAATATTGTGGGCAAGAAGAACAGATTATTACACAAGATAGTGCAGGGGTAGTCGGCAGCACAGCCATTGCTTGACATTACAAAAGACAGTAAAGCTGTCAGTTACTAAAAACCATATATACAACTCTGTATTATTTACATACAGCATTCTACAGGACATTTTACCAAAGATAATTCTTACCTGCAGGTAATGACCGCAAACCTTAGTACAATTATGCGTTGCCAGACTGTAGAATCTGACCTCATTATACCACGTTTTAACGGCATTAGCAACACTGAATGCTGGACGACTTCCAACCCAAATATTCTCTCCAATAGATGTGAAATTAGGATGACACTGGTGTTTCTTCCGTAAGTGTATGTTATGTTCAAAAATGCATTTCTTTGCCCACGCCCTTGCAGTCCTTGCCAAAGCTGGATCCCAAGTCTGCACGACATGAAAGGTGAGAGAGTCGTGTAATGTTCAGTTACAATCAGATCTTAATCAGAGAAAAAACAGTCAGGCAATAAAGTACAGACAGATATCATATGCTGGTGTTCTCAAAAGAAACGTTTTCCCTTCTTTAGGCAAGTACCTGTGTTTTATTTTCACTGACTTTTCCTGCTGCAGCACAGAAACATGACCGGATTTCATTAGACAAATTTTATACCCCTTCACTGCTGTTGAAACTTTAAGTGTTGATTTTGTAAAAGCACTTGCTAGCAACTGAAAAGATGTTTGGAATGCGCTTTTATCTTCAGATAAGAAATTACATTAATTAAGCATAAAACTGTTTTTTTAATTTTTGTTGAATACGTCATTAAAGATTTCTACTAGGTAAATAAAAATTAATCCAAAGTAAAAAATGTTACTGTAGATTCAGATGTATAAGCATTTTTAAGCATTTTATGTATTTTTAAGAGAGCCTCAGGAAACTAATCTCACTCCTCCTGCAGTAAAGCTTTAAATACACATCGGAGCATTTTACAAAGACAGTTGCATGAGGTAAATATGCCAATGTTTGGCCAGCTACTCATTCTGCTGCCTCTTACTTTTTTGCAGTCTGTTACTATTAACACAACTTCTGATACCTGAATGATCTTTGCTATTTGTCTTCCAGTCATGACCATTTTCCAGCAAGTTTCTTCTGTCATTAAAGCATCTAGTTTTATGTCTTATGCAAAAGATACCATGCTTTATTACCTAGATTTATTGATGTTTGCACATTTCAGTTCACTCTTAGTTTCTATGTGGGTCTTACAGTAACTTTGCTAGCTGCTGATATTGTTTTCTCTCTAAGGCTTTTAGTTTTTTCTAACTGTATTCCTACAGTTCATATTTTTTCCTCGCTTTCCTATTCCTGACTACTAAAACTGGGTGTGGTGTCTTTCACACGCTTCTTCACTTCCAAGGTTATAGCCCCTTACCTACTATTCTGGCTTAAAATCCACCCAAGCAAACGGCACTCGTTGCCATCACTATTTGAGTATGTGCGTGTTCCCAAGCTTTCCTCAGGTTACTTTAGCTGCTCAATGCTCACGTTTCCCCCATATGGTATAAAGTGGACTAAACATTAAACATGCACTTTTTCAGCATCTTTCTCAGTTTTGTTTAACCTTTTCAGCAAAAAATTTCAAGTGCAATTTGTTTTGCTTGTGACAAGCAAAGATTCTTCCTTGCCACCAGAAGTCCTCTTCACCCCTGGTATTCACAGCCTTGCTTTTAATGTGAGTGCCTAACTCTCTGGATCGGTCCTGATGCTGCATCATTGTTTCCTCCTAAGGAGAAATTCGGAATGTGGACGTCTTCACCTGGCTTGTATTACTGAATCCTCCTCCTGCATGCCTCTTGTTTCTAGACTCACCTGTCTACAACTGACAACTCACTGCAATTATTTCCTATCAAATAAACATGATGATACTTGAACACAAAGCAATGAACACAAAGCCTTGCCCAGGGACCACCAAGAGACTCCTGGCCCACTATCCCGTCTGCCCTGGCAGGGCTCTGGAGCCACCCACAGGCTCCCGGGCCCGTCCCTACCAGGTACCGCATGTCACTGGCGGTCGGCTGGACTTGGGCACGGAACTGGTTGTGGATGAGCACACAGTCCTCCATAAAGGCCTTATCCGTTATGCCAGGGAAGGCAAGCGGCTGCCCGGCTGCCGCCTTCAGCACCAGCCACAAGGCCAGTGCCGCCACACACGACCTCATGGCTCCAGCTGCCGGGGGCCC
>VWZK01020639.1:135652-186216 GCA_013396935.1 Baryphthengus martii | reverse complement strand
ATTTTTTTTTTTTTTTTTTTTTTTTTTGTTACAGGAAAATAACACATGGATTTGTTTTTATGGAGGAAATGTACTGTAGTTAAAGGGACTAAATCTATTACCGTCTCACTCACTGAAACGGAATGAATTGTTCATTCTGGTGTAGAAACATGGTGCATCTTTGGTTCTAAAAATGGATTACGCAGGCTTGGAAGTAGCAGCATCCAGAAATACATCCTTAGTGTCAGTGTATTAATAGTTTTGCGGTAAGTGAGGTTTTGCCTGACTTGGGAAAACTGATTGACAAAAAAGCTAGTTTCTCAAGAAGTGACAGATTTTTCCACAAGAATGGATGGATCAAAACTGGTACTTGGACACAGTTTAATTTTTAAAAATAATGTGTAGGTCTGGTCATTCTGGGCAACTGGAAATGTTTTAAAAAATAGTCATTGCATAGAGGCTGTCCTCTGAGATAACTAATAAATCTAATTAAAATGAACTGAAACTAATTTCAAAGCCCTTGGTTGGAGGGAATGAAGGGACAGGAACCGGGCATGCTGCACTGTCATGCTGTTGCCTGTTTGTGGTCCCACTGTTCGCAGTGCTGTGGGTGCAGGTCACTACTGCTGCCTTCCAGGTACTGCCACTATTGCTGGTGATGTTGTTACCCACAGGATTTCCCTGCCTTGGGCAGAGTTGGAGTCATCAGTGCTGTGGTTTTCATCTTCACTACTCTTTGGACGTTGCCTTGACTTGAAGCCTTTGTTCATCTGGCTTTGAGCTACCTCGGGCTGATTGCTATATGTCTGACTCGGGGCTACCAACATTCACCGTGAGCCCTTCTGCTGCTATTTTGAAGTCTGATCTCAGCTGGCCTGGGTTTGTTGAGGACAGGAATCTGTGCCACGCGTGAAGTGTCCAGCCTTCCTAGCAGGAGGCTGCGGGGGCACGGCTGCCAGCCTGGCAGGGCAGCGCCCGCAGCCGTGCCCCGAATCGGGCCTTTTCTCTGGAGGAGCAGGGAATTCGTCACCCCTGCTCAGCTGAGGCGGGATTTTACGAAGCTGCGGTCACCAAGCCCGGCTCGCATTGTCCCCTCCGCGCTGCTGTACTCTGTAAGGCCCCAAGGTGGAGCCAGGAGCGGTGCCGCGGCAGCCGGCGGCGGGCAGGTAAGGNCGGCCCTGCCGGGGCCCCGGCCCCTCCCGGGCCCTGCCACAGCGCGCTTCCGGAAAAACACAGCGTTTCCTTGGAGCTGCCTGAGCCCGTAATGTTTATTGTTTCTGATAAAGTTATTTCGGCGTGTTAGCGGTTAAATGTAACAACGCTGTCTTTCCACTATGCCTTCAATTGAGAGGATGCTGAAGGTCCTGTAAGACGGTGACTGTTCGTTTAAAGTGCTCAGAGCAAGGGGGTGTGGCTGGAAGGCTCTCCTGTCCTGTCCCGTCCTGTCCTGTCCTGTCCTGTCCCGGAGGTGAGCAGCTGTGTGGCCATCTCCTGAGGAGGCCCTGCAGCTGTCCTGCTTGATGAAGGAAACGATCCTTGGGAGCTAAAACTTGCTCAGTAGGTAGAAACGGGGTCAGCTTTTGTGGTCGGTGAGTTGAAGATGGAGCGTCTGATTTGTAGGAACTAAATGATGGGGTTTTGGATCAAAACTGGCTGTGTGTGAGGAGAAACCAGCAGAGCAGGAGATTGTGTGCTGATAAAATGTTGTTCTGGAGCCTCTTGGAAGCTGGCTGTGCACCAGGAGGGCCCATATGTCTTCCTGAAAACACCTGGTCCCAGGGCATGGTGCAGTTTGAGTGCCAGGCAGCAGCTGTAAGTGAAGAGTAAAAAAGATTAGATGTCGAGAGGTAGCAAATCAGTAATACTTGTATGAGAAGGTATTGAGAAGCATAAGGGAAAGAGGGAGTTAAACTTGAGGCAAAGACGTACATTTGAACCGGAATGTGGTTAAGCATTAGTAAGGAAGGACTGAAACTAAGAGGTGGTGAAAAAGGGAAGCCAGCAACTTTTCATAGCTTGCTGGAGACAATACCTAAATTGCCGGTGATAGACATACTCTTTCTAATGCAGTATTTTTTTTTTTTTTTTAAGTAATTACATAAAACACGTAGTTTTCTCAATAGCTTCTTCTGTTTTTCAGTTCACTCTGAAGGCTGTCATTGAATTTGCATGGATTTGGAAGTTAAAGGAGTTGCTGCATCCTCTCCAAGGCAGGTTCAGCTGTCATGGAGAGGGAAGAAACGTCAGGTATGTTAACAGAAGACTTGTGCTTATTTTCCTTCCTTACTTTGACATTTTAAAAAATATTTTAATCATAGTTGAAGCTTCTTAGTTTGAGGTTATAATGTCTTCTGAGAGAAGGAATCTTGTAAATAACTTATTTTTGTCAGAAAGTGATAGTTTAGTATGACAGCTTCTCAAATGAATGTGAGAATTTCCAATAAAAACAGCTGTCCTAAAATAACTGACATTCTGGATACTTAACCTGGGTATGCGGAACTTGGGAGCAAACTAGTGCTTGCAGTTAAGAGCAACAGAGGCTTGAGCCTGTACTGTGTGCTCAGGCTGTTGGTGAAACTGGTAACTGGTGTGTCTTACGTTTTTGTGTTGCAAGACCACAGTAAAGCAAGCCCCAAAACATAATTTCAAAGGGCATCATTTCAGATTGATGCGTAAAAGGAATATCAGTGCTCTGCATTCAGTATGGAGGGGAGTTTTGTTTTCCAGGTATTCCTAATAGTCTGCTATTTGAGACAAGGTAGGTGTGCAACCCTGATCTTGGTTTCTGAGAGCCATTGTTTTTATTACAGTTAAGGTACATGTTAATATTGTTAACAGTTGATTTTTCTCACAGATACTGTATACTTTGTGTCCATGAAGTAAAGTTAATTGGTAACCTTCCCTCAGCCTCCAGGCACCCATTTAACTTCCTTATTTGTTGGATGACCCGATAAGGAATTCTTGGAGTTTCACTGCCAACTTCTGTTTTCCTTTTTTTGTTTGATTTGGAATGAAAAAGGACTTTTTGTAAACGATATCACATCAGTGTTATAATGTTACCTTTTAACCAGTCTTTTGAGACTGGAATACCTGTGTACAACAAGAATATTTGGGGTGTTCAGTGTAGATTGTGAAAGAAAATAAATGTCCATTTTTCTCTAATCTCTCTTTCTTATCTTTCTCATGCCCCTCATTTTCCAATTTTAGACTATCTAGTCCATCTGATCCTTGGTAGCTTGCAAAAATAAATCATAGATTAAAATCAGGTCTAAACTATGTGCTTCACCCTGTAAATGTGGACAGTCTTCAGGATGAGTTCTGTTTGCTTTCTTCCCGATTCAATGACTTATGAAAAATAAATTACATTAAGACTTTAACATCTAGGATGTGATATATTTTTTTTCGTATCACAGTTGAAATGGTACAGAAAAAAAATATATACTTGTGATGTGATACATTGCATGTAGTCTTAAGAGTAAGACTAAATTGTGTTAGATGTCTTAACGTTTTTTTTTACATACTTGACCACAAGGTGGTGGTGTTTATTATGTGCAAAAAAAAATATATTACGTACAGAAAAAAAAAATATGCTTGTGATTTAATACATTGCACATAGTCTTAAGAGTAAGACTAAACTGTGTTAGATGTCTTAACGTTTTTTTTATATGCTTGACCACAAGGTGGAGGTGTTTATTATGTGCGACCTTACTGGAGAGAAACTTGGTTTTTAAATCTGTCTGTATACCCTTTTTCGAAGGCACTAGAGGGTAGTGTTGCTGAACTATCAACTTCTTTTTTCAGGATCAGGCTATACGGGTGTGTGACAAGAAAAGAGTTACAGTCTTGTGATTGCTCTCAAATCGTGAAAGGTGTTAGGCCACCACTAGAAATAGGATGTCTGCTCAGTTCAGATTGTGATGCTGAGATCTCTCTGAGCTGGAGAGTGTGAAAACAAAAAATGCTGGCCCTGGTTCAGGGGCCTTCCCTCAAACACATCATTTTTTTTCAGACTGGGAGGTCAGTTGGGGGAATTGTTACTATGTGCTTGCATCAGTCAAACAGTCTTCCCTATGGATTTGCTGTTGGCCATTTTCAGAAAGCCATAGTGGGTTAGATGGAGCTTTGACTTGAGTCTTCTTGCCATGTTCTTGCTCTGTTGAGTTTGGAGATCTGAATGGTACGCAGCCATGCAAAATAAGCAGTGTAAGTATGGAAGCTGCCTGATCATCATCACGTGCTGCTATCCTAAAGCTGAGATGTTATAGTTACACCAAATATCAGGGCTTCTTCTGGGTCTGAGCTAGCTCCTTGTGAGCCAGCTGGCTGTTGGTGTGTGGTTGTGGTTTAAGGGTTGACTGAGGGGTTGGTTCCCAAGCAACAGGGACAGTGTGGCCTAGAACTTCATAAGCAGTGGTTGTACAAAGTCTTAGGAGCTTGGATTATCTTTAATGCATTATTTAAAGCTGATGTGGGTGCTATCCGGATTCTAGTTTCATAATGGCTGGAAGTCTTTCTGTCATGATGGATATTCAATCTTTTAGTTTCATGATTGTAAGACTCAACTTTTTAATGAAAGTTTTTGTTTTGTCCTTTGGTTAGTAGCATCATAGTCAAATACATTGGGCAGATACTTTGAGACATTGATTTTAAATATTCCAGGGGAAGCTGGAAGAGAGAACTATGTATTTTAATCCCAGTCCCCATAGATATGTAATAATGTGTCATTTTTTTCAGGGTTGGAGACCAGATACGCGGGCTACTCCTGGTCCTCGCCCCCCCGAGTAAGTCTGCTTCTATTTCTGATGAATTTGTTTAATTCTGCATTATCAACACAATGCATTTGCATTTGTATCGATATGCAATTCAGTGTTCCATGAAATCTGTCATCAAAGGTTTGTTTTTTATGATTTATATTTAGAGTAGAACATTTGATGCATTATTTACATTGGAATTTAGTTGATTAACATTTGGTTGAGCTTAACAGTAGAGTTATACTCAGAGTTTTCATATTTATACCTAGTGTTTTAAAAATATTTTTGTAATAGTCTGCAAAAAGAGAAAAATATTTTTCAACTCTTGGCCGCCTTTGCAGGTATTGCAGTAAAAATTACAGGGAAAAACTATTGTGAAGAGTTTTTACAAGCAATGGGAATTTTTTTATGGTGCTTATAAAATTTAAAACCTTATCGTGACTTTGGCAGATAAGCAACATCTGCTATTCCAAGAACCATGTTAGATGGTTTATGTTTGTTTACTGAAAAGCCTTACAGCCAGTGTATCTTTCTACATTATTTTACAAGTAAATGTGACCATGACCTTGGATTGTTAAAGAACTTCAATTTCTGTGTACTGTCAGTCATTCTCTAATGTAAAAGGCTAGAAATTAAGGAGCTCTCTTACTCCAAGAATGAATCTTGTCATAATAGGGTTATTTGGAAATATTGGTGCTGAAATATTAAATGTATTTTTGGTGTTCCAGCATATACCTGGAGTAAGGGCAGAAGGTACAGAGATGCTCTGATGAAATTGAGATGTTTTCATTTCTTTAAGCAGAATAAAATAGTGAGATATAGTTGCCTTTCACTGTATTAACCTCTTCCAAAACGTTTGGAAGATTTTCATCCCAAGGAGCTATTGCTTCCCTGTTGCCTCTCTGGTGGCTGATTGTGGAGGGATGTTGACACAGACCTGCTGTAGAAGACAGATGTAAGGAACCCCTGAGTTATGATCTTGTTGCAGCAGCCTCTGTTGGGGAGTGAAGAGAAGCCAGGATGGGCTTTCTGGGAGTCAAGAAGGACCTTGGAGGGGCTGTTGGTGACTGCCAGGGTACTCTGCAGGTGAAGAAGAACAAAAAGTGCTTAGTGGCCAATTTCTGAGCTGAAGCAAGAGGCGCTAATAGGAATTTGCCAACTAGGCCATCTTCAGTTGTAGAGAAACTGTTCATAGCAGGGAAGTTTTTGTGAAGGAGCTAATAACTACCTATTACTGCTTTTACTGTAATTGAGAAGTAAGAGAACATAGTGCTTATTAAAAGTGTTTTAACTTCCTGCAGGGTGCCATGCCTAGATCTAGGGAAGCTGGGAGATTCTGATGAAGAGGTAATTATAAATTAATTTTGTCTTGAATAGTTTTTAGAATTCATGTGTTGCTGGAGTTTGTAAAAATATCACTCTGAATATAAAACAACACTGATTGCTTGTACTTTTTTTTTTTCCCCTGTAATTTTAGGATGGGGACTATTACATACCGTATAGTGGAAGTTGTTCTCATACGTGCCCCCTACATTCATCAACAGATTGGAGAATGTCGTTACAAACACAATATCCACAACATCATCAGGCTCAACAGGTCGGTCTGTTGCTACAAATATTTTTAAAATATGCCTCTTTAGCTGTAATTTAGAAAAGCATGCTTAGCTTTATTATGCAAGTTCTCTCTTTTTTTTTTTCTTTTGATTAAACGCGTATCTCCAAGTGGTATTAGTCCAAAATATTTTTGGCAAAGTACTTTTTACTGAGAAACCTCTAGAATATTTCAAAAATCCTATTTTCTTATACACCTTAGTTCTTTGTTGGTCAATACACTGATTCTTTTCATTGTACTCATTTTGGAAGAGATATATTTGGTTTTGTCAAAGCAACTGACAAATTTAATACTTTTGAGGTAACATGTAACTTTGGATTATCTTTTTAAACAAAGTGGAATTTATAAAGTTTATAAAGTTAAGATCAAAATTAGTCAGTAAGTGTATGAAAACAAACCCCACATTTATGAACAGTATCGTTTCTATAGAAATTAGCTGCTTTTGGAGAAAAGGAAGCTTTTGGAGTTACATGCAGCCATTTCACAGGCTTTTTCTCAAGTCTCTTGTCTTTAAAACAGAAGTGTCATGTTAACTTTGGAATTAGGTTCTATTTGTCAGAGCACTTTTATTGTTAAAATTTCCTGATCACGTATCAGCATGTTTTTTCCCCCCTGGATGACTAAGAAACTTAATCACCACTAACCTTAGTTGCTTTTTAAGGAAAATCAGTAGTCCAGATGCTAACATTCTGGTTTCTAGTACAGTACAGCACTGTTCAGGATTAATATCCAGTATAACCATTTTAAGAATTAATTTAATTATTCAATTACACTTCCATGAATACAAGAAAAGTTTTCCTTTGAATTCTAATATATGAATTAAATTTGAACAAATCAATGTGACTTTTTTTATTTGATCATGATACGTATTTAGTTTCTTTTTTTTTCCCCTTTAAACAGGTGTCTAGAAAATCTTGTCAGAAGAAAACAGAGGTAAAGTAGCTGCAAAAAATACACTGACAACATTAGCAATTCAGTAGTAGAGTGCTATAGCATATGGTCTGAAAATGTTTTAACTTCTCTACGACAGGAACTAGATTATCGGAGAGACTGTTTTTAATCTGCTGTCATTCTGTTAGTTTCAAATGTGATAATTAAAGGTAAAATACTGAAGTACTGTAATCAGAAGTCTTCTGTAGTCCTTATATCTTGAAGAGATTAGATATCTAGAGCTTTAAACTAATTTAAGAAGAATGCTGCCTACATGGTTATTTTCTGTCATAATCATGCACTGTACATAATAGTGGTATAAATCTTACTAGTAGTCGTATCTTTTTATTTGGTTACGTTGCAGGAAATATCCTAATATACCAATGTTATCTCTTTTTGGAAGAATTGGAAAATATACCTTTTAAAAATCTATGATTTCAGAAATATTTAATTTATGTAAACCTAAGACATACTTTAATGAGTGTGTTTAAAGCAGAAATGTAGCTAGAGGGAAAAATGATTATTAATTAATTTGTACATACATAACTTGCACCCCTTGAAACATCTAATATAGCGACTTGCAAGGCAAGACTCCAAATTGGCCGAAGCTCAAGGTGCATCTGCCAAGATCATCATTTTATATGTTTCCCTATATAACCAAATGGTTCCTCAACTGAAAAAAACCCAAAACAACAAACATCAAACCAGCATTTAAATAAAACCTGAAATGGTTAAGTATTATTTATTAATAGTGGGCTAAGAGTGTACTACTTCCCAGAATATCTGTGTGGCCAGCACAGGTATTTATGCATGTTTTAAGATGTACTTATAAACATGTAACCACAGATGGGGTATTTTCCTCTGTACTGCAAACAGACTTGAGTTGCTATACTCCTTTTAGGGCTGGATGCCTATAATTTCACTGCTTGCTTTACCACTTTTTAAAAAATGTCAAGTTCATACATAAACTTCTGTCTAGCTGCAGGAATGTGAATGGAAGGTTGGTGTGACTTTGTCTGTTTCTCAGGGTCTTTCTCCTTTTTTTTCCTCTGCTTTCTTTATCTCTTGTTGTTTCCTTTCTGCCTTCATTATGTCTTAAATATTGAAGAGCTGAGTGTGCATGAATATATCTTCTATTCACTTACCCTCTTTTGCTCTCCTTCTCTCTTTCTGTCTCTTTTTGCCTGACTTANGCTGCCAAAACTCAATCTGTCAATTTGTGATTGAATAGTTGATTTTTTCTTTTTTTTTTTTTTTTTTTTTTTTTTTGTGGAGAAGATTTTCAAGCAGTTCTAAAATATTTTAATGTATTCCTCTGAGTGGCCTTTATTTCTGCATTGCTTGCTTCTGGGGCCCTGACTGAGCATTCCTTTACCAAGATACATTCCAATTTCTTCAATAACAGATTGTGTAAGTAAATCTTCACAAAATAGGTCATTTTTGCAGGAATCATTTAAATATAGTCTTATCATTCAGAAATTAACCAGTGAAGGGATGTGGATCCTCTTTGAAAGGGAAAGCTGCCCTTGCAAGAACATATATTTTTTGAGAAATGATCTTCTAGAACAGGACTGTTACACTTCTGTTGCAAGATGAGATGTGTCATGAAGAGATCCTACAGACCATCTTAGTTAGCATTGAAGGAATACCACTAAAATACTGAAGGTGTTAGTTATTCATGGATAGAGAGAAGAATAGAGTCTTGGCCTTCTATCATTGCTGCTGTTTTTACTCCATTGTGTAGATCACTGAAATGAACAAAAATTTAGTTAGGTTCTTAGCCTTTTCAGCAGTTGTTGTTCTCGGGAAGGAAGTCCTAGTACTAATGCCATTCAAGAATGTTAGAACTTCTAATAGGAAAAAATCTATCAGCCCCTTTTCAGCCATCCAAAATCAAATGTCAGAATTCCCCTTTGAGTGATCTGTAACATTATCTTATAGGACAGAACCACTGAATCTTGGCTTCTCTCTTTCAAAGTGATGTAAACCCATTTGGCTCTGTACATTTTAGATAAAAAAATGCCAGAATATGAAGAACTCAATGAAAACATGCAGTCATTTGCGTTTTTCTTAATGTGAAGCATAGTGTCAAGAAGTTTCAGAAGTTAATGGATGGCAATTATAATAATGCTGTTCTCATTCAACAGATCAAACAGAGGCTTTTATACTGATTACCCTCTGCTTTAACATTTTGTTTTGGAGCAGAAGACAGTACCAGAAAATCTGCCATCCCCAACAGACAGATATAAACTGAAGTATCGTCAGTATGAAGCAGATACGAAGGAAGAATATAAGCAGTATTCTCAGAGAATTGCAGAAAAGAAAAAAGATCACTTCCAGTGTCCAGAAGCTTCAATAAAGGTAACTGACAAGTAATTGCATTTTTAAAAAGCAACTCTATGTCAGTATTTCATTACAGCATTTGGAGAGATTTGCGTGTGTGTAATTTTTTTCATGGTTTTATTTTAAGGAAATAAGACCATGTAATTTCAATGTCTAATGTAGAGTAGGAAATAAAATACAGAAAGTTTGTTTCAATTGTTCCAAAGTGAGAAACTGAGATGCTCTGAAAGTCTAAGTATGCTTATGTTCCCTGGTAAGAAGAGTGACATTTGCCCTCATAGTGCACCTGTAGCCTGAGCATGATTGATAGGGAAGAGTTTGCAGCCTAAGAAGATAAGAGACAATGGGGAGATCTTGGTAAAATGTTATTTCCAATCCTAGAAAAACATTCAAACATTCAAGATATTTTGTTTTTAAAATATAGATGTATATTAGTTATTATTCTATTCAATTATGACTATACATAGAACTTAAAAAGAAGTGAAAGCTGTAATCTGTACCTCAGAGAACTATTAACACTGAAAATGGAAAGAAATGTGGGATTAAAATAATTAAAGATATTAGCTGTGTTTTTCACTTTGATGTAAAAGATCCAGTACAGATAGACTGCAAGATGTATTAATTCTGTCAGGTTTCTTTTGTATTTTAAATTAAAACTTAAGATGCAAACAAGGGAAGATCGGTGGAGAGAAACTGGAAAACAAAGGGGTGAAGAACCCCAAATTTCCTCTTGTCCTGGAAGAGATAGTAGAGAAGGGTGGTTGCACAGAGCAAGGTACATCATTGTAGGTGTAAGGAAATAGAAAACAAAAGTAAGCAACGGCTGTGAGGCTTCTTGGGGAGAGATGACCATTTAAGAATCTTAATGGAAAGTTACGTATCCCAATGTTGCGGAAATATAGTGTTCTCATTGCTTTTCAAAGAGGAGGTTTGTGATGAATAACAAGTTTACTGATTTTACTTGCTTCATGTTCAGTAGAATGAAAAGGAAAGGTCTTACATAAGACAAAGATTATGTTTCACATGTTGTTATTGCTTTACATGTGTTGTTGACAGTTTTAAAGGAGCTTTCTCCTCTTGTAGTTGCACTTTTAGTGTTCAGATAAAACTTGGAGAATCTGCAAGTACCTTTAAGTAATCATTCTGTGAGTAAATAGTTGAGTGAAAAAACCCCAATTATCTTATTTTGTTCAGTTTAGGTTTATGTTTGGTGGCAGTTAAGATTGTCGGTTCTGGGGATTTGTTGTATTATTACTTTTTTCAAATTACTGTTAATGATTCCATTCTTTTGTACCACTATGACACCATCATGTCATCAGTTTTCCAGTGAGTGACTCCTTTATGTACTGTACTGTAGGCTCATCAAAAGGATATTTACAGGAGAAGCCAAGTTAATCTGAAAGTGAAGAAATAGGTGGCAAGTGTATACTGGAAGAGTAGGACTGACTTATTCTGATGATTTTTGGGTTCTGAAAAGAGATTTACTAAGCACTAGAAGCCACGTGTGTCATTTTTGTGACAGATTTTAATATACTCTCTAGCAGAAAATCTTTCTGAGTTAGATATTATCACTACCTGATTAAACTAATAAATCAAAACCTCTTTAGATTTCAAGATACTTATTACAAGTTCTGCTAATCAGATAAAATAATAAATTTTCTTTTCTGAAAAGAAGCTGCTCCTAAAGGAGCAGAACTAACAAAACCTACTCCTTTGATTTCTTTCCCGTGTTTTCTCCTTCCTGACTTCTATAAACATAATCTCCTTGGTCAGTTTTCTTTATATTCTCCATGTAGGAGATATTTCTGTAATATCCTTGAGCTGATTTACATGTCTGGTAGACCCAGTTTAGCAGTAGGCTTTGGCTTTTCCCTGTCTAGACTGTATTTAATGTTTTTGGTGGTAAAAAACCAACATCTCTGCAATGACGAACCTTGAGGTATATGTATAATGGCAAATCTGCCGCTGTCTCTTGGCTGTTCTTGAGCAGAACAGAAAAAGAATGAGCTCTTGTCCTCTTCAGAGACGTACTAACAGTCTAGCTTGTCTAACACGCTGCTGATTTTTCACAAAGGTTGTAGGAACATAGTATTTTTGAGTTTGTTTTTTTTTTTTTATTTCAGTATGGTTGGAAGTTGGTAAGTATTTAAAAAGATATAAAGGAAAGACCAGAGAGCAAGATTTGTAAGTTCAGTTTCTGTAGAAACCTAGGCTTAAAAAAATTATTTACTTTTTCTAATTAGCATGAAGTGGAAGAAGTAGACACTTTGAAAAATAAAAAAGAAAGAAAGAGACGTACTTTTAAATGAATTGTTGAGGAAAATGTGTTACAGGTTTTGTTTTTTTTGGTTGGTTTTTCCTTCTTTTCATAAATCAAATTTAATGAATTGTATGTGTTTTTGTATAGGGTACACAGCTTGAACGTGGACATAATGATGGTCTTACAGCTCTTGATGAGAAAGCTCTCCTACAACAATATTACACAAGCAAACCCTATACTATGCAACACAGTATAAGGAAATCAGAAGCTGTAAGTATTTTCACTGATATTATGCTGTTAACTATCTAGACTTGTAGAACGACTTCACAGATGTTCAAAAGAAGTTAGGCCTTTGGTGATTTGGGCCTAGTATGTAGTTGCAGCCATTGAAGGCATGGAGTTTAAACATTTATTTCAATGGGAGCTGAACTAACCAATCCAGTGAGCATTTAAAAAAATTGTATCTGCAATGCTTCTATTCTATGCAATAACATATATAAATGAGAATTATGAATGATAAATGCAAATACATACTTACAGCAAAGATTAACTGAGTCAGGTGAGTGAATCTGAGTATAATGTTACATTTCCACTGGCCTGTATCTTGTACCTGAGCCTGTATTCCATGATCCATGGATTCCATGATTCAATCAGGTCTTACTCAGTCTCTTTACTGTAGAAACAAGTCAATTTTCCATCATTAACTCCTGAAAAGGTGCATGTGATGAGAACTGGCTTTGTAAGCTGTATGGGCTCTGTTACTGGTGTTAATCAGGTCAGCCACAGCTTTGGCTGAGTCTTCAAACTTCAAGGATGGAACTTCTACAGCATCTCTAGGCAACATCTTCCTGTGATACACTACTCCTGTTTTGAAGAAATTCTTCCTATTATCCATACCAGGAGTCCTAAAGCTCAGTGTGTAATCTTCACCTTCTGTTATACCATTGGCCACCGTCAAAAAAAAGTTTGATTCTGTCTTCTATGCAACATCCCTTTGGTTGTAGAATGTTTTCAGAATGCCTCATAGCTGCTGCTTCTGCAAACTAGACAAATCCAAGCTACCTTAGTCTCTCCTTTCAGTTGCTTGTGGCTCTGATCTTGTCAGATCCTTTCCAGATTTCTCGTCTCTATTGATCTTGGGAAGGAGGGACCTCCCAAAACTGCAAACAAGTATGGCCTCGCTACTATGTGTAGAGGGGAATTACAACTTTTCTTACATGGATGTACCCCAATATGTTTCTTTAATTTCTTAGACACAAGTTTTACCCTTTTTAGGACTTTTCAGGTTCTCCTCCCTCTCTGCTCTGCCCTAGTGAGACCACATCTGGAGTCCTGTGTCCAATTCTGGTCTCCCCAGTTCGAGAGGGACAGGGAAATACTAGAGAGAGTCCAGTGGAGGCTACAAAGATGATTAAGGGACTGGAACATCTCTCTTATGAGGAAAGGCTGAGAGACCTGGGGCTGTTTAGTCTGGAGAAGAGAAGACTGAGTGGGTGTCTTATTAATGTTTACAAATATCTAAAGGGTGGGTGCCAAGTAGATGGAGCCAGTTTTTTTCAGTGGTGCCCTGTGATAGGATGAGAAGCAATGGGCACAAGCTGCAACAAAGGAAGTTCCACCTCAACATAAGGAAAAAACTCTTTACTGTGAGGGTGATGGAGCCATGGAACAGGATTCCCAGAGAGGGTGTGGAGTCTCCTTCTCTAGAGACTTTCAAAACCCACCTGGATATGTTCCTGTGTGGCCTGCCCTTGGTGATCCAGCTCTGCCAGGGGGCTTGCACTCGATGATCTCCAGAGGTCCCTTCCAAACCCCACCATTCTATGATTCTGTGATTCTATGAACAATAGGAGTCTTGCCCGTATAATGCTAACCCTTGAATTTAGGATTACTTACAATGATGAAGAAGCTTGAGATTTGATACTGCATGATTCGATATTTACATATGCAGAGTGATGGCTTTTATAACTTTTTTGAAGATATTCATAACCATTCTGAATGTATTTTGAAGGTATTGTTGAACAGTTATCATTCTAACTTTCTCATGGAATACTGAGCCATGAGAGATTTAATGAGATTATAAAAGTAAATAATAGTTTTGATTTATTTTGTTTGCTCATCACTGTGCACTGAATTTTGCATCATTGCAAACATTTATTTGATTTCTAATCTTGTCAAAGTGAGTGCAGATGTTGCACTACTGAGGTTACTATTCATATTTATGAAAAAAATCCTTTCAGAAAGTACTTTAATGATGAATTTGAAGCACCTCCTGTGTTGTTTTTAGAATAAATTTAAAAATCTGTATTATAAAGTGAAGATAATGTTAAAAACTTTTGAAGTATCATTAGAATAACTACTTGATGCTAAATCAGGTGAGATGAAAACACTGAGAAAGGGAGCAGTGCAGGACCACAAAATAACAGGTGCATGACAGTAGTCATGCTTTAAAAGGAAGCCAGTGGGTGTCTAAGCAAGGTGTCACTGGGACCTTTAGAAGCCTTTTTGTTATTGATGAGCACTCATGGTTGCACAGGCTGGCTGTTTCTAGCAGCATTTCTCAGGTTCAAGCTTCTAATGGTAGTAGGAATAATGGGAAAAATTGGAAGTAATACCTGCATACATATTAATTAGTGGTCTGTATTGCCTCAATTGTTGGCATTTGATTTTAAGGTGCTTTAAAAATATGTTGAAGAATACACAATGTTAAAATTTCGTTTTATTGTAATCATTGCAAAAACTCAAAAGTTAAAGTGGAATATCTCTTAATTTTTTTGTAGTTTGGGATGAAAGTTTGCTTATTCAAGGCAGATTATATGTGTGATTGCCAATAGAAGCTATATATAATAAAATCAGGGTTTTTTGGAAGAAGGTTGGTTTTCTCTGTATAATCTTATTTTGTGAACAAGAGTTACTACTTTTTAACCAGTGAGAGCTGCTGCGAGTTCAATATTTGCATCAGTAATTTTGTAAAGTCACAGTAGAGCTTTTGTCTAAGAGTTGAGTGGAAGATGTTCCATGGAAGAGTGCACTTAGTGACCTACTATTCAACTGAAATCCAAGGTGCAATGTTTCTTTTCAACAGGCTAGCTGGTTTGGCTCTATAAGCTGGAGTCTATGGAGTAAGTTGTGTTTTATCAAACACTGTTCTGTATTATCATTGTGTTCTCCTTCACGTAATGCTTTTCACCTCTTGTGACAGTTAATGGGCAAAGATTCAGTAAGTTGGAGTAAAGCACTCCGTAGTTCTGATAGGTGCAAAAATGAATTACAAAAGCAAACTAAAAAGCCTCATGTCTTGTGTAATTCAGAGATCATGTAAGGCTTAAAATCAATTCTGAATAAGCACCACCTGGTCTGATGTAACATTATTTTTTTTGTTTGTTTTTGTTTTGTTGTTGTGGGATTTTGGTTTTTTTTGTTTGTTTGTTTCGGTTTTTGGTTGTTTAGTGTGGTTTTTTTTTTGACTGGTATCAATAAGAATTTACTTGAAGAATGTCAATAATAGCTATAATATCCCTGTGGAATTAGTGATTATCCCTTACAGCTAGCTACCTGGTGCCAGGAAACCAGCTTTCATTTCTTCTTCAGCCGTGGGAAGGCTCGATATGTCGAGAATTTGATTTCCACACAACAATTGTGGGCAAAAAATGACCAATGAGAAAATGCCTTAATTCTCCAGTTTCAGAATATGTACAATGTTGTCAAAAAGATTGAATAAACTCTCTCAGTAACAATAATCTCTGTTTTCTCATCTATAATTCTTTTTTTCTTGTTGTTTGTTTTTAGAGGCAAATGTAAGTGCCATGAAAAACTTCAGAAATCTGGAAGATAAAGAGAGATGCTGGGGCTTAATTGTTGCCGGTGGCCTTCTAGCCACTGTTCTCTTGGGATATCCTCTTGTGCTTTGGTCTCTCTTTGTATGAAATGATGATCAATGCCTGAACACTTCACAGTGAATGGCACAAGGTTATGGTTCAGTGTTATTCTAATAAAAACAATAATGAGATCATCTTATTCCCCTCCCCCTTAGGATGATCTTTCCTGAAAGGTTTCTCAGGTTGGCCTGTCTCAGCAGAAAATTATTGTGGCATACAGCAAATAAAAATTGTGCATGGAGACTAAGTCTTAAAATATTTTTTTTGACTAAATATTGCTGGAGGTAAAGTTTAATTCTCTGAGTTGGAATCTGTGTCAACCATGAAACCTGGAATAGTGCGAGTTTCCTCAGGCTCTATTGTACTTACAGAATTTATTGGAAACAATATGGAGATAAGGATGCTGACTGTCAACAGAAATACTAGAATTCTCATATTTATTGACAACTAATATGCATAGACAATTTCAGTGGGAAGCAGAGAATATTATTTATGTATTTGTTATGCAAATAGAACTCTGTTCAAAAAGACAGGATAGAAAAAGATTAATTGTGTCATTGGTAAGATTATGACCTCTGAATGTTATCTTAAAGAGTAATTTATTTTTTGAAGTGTCTAGTGTTATATATTTCATTTGTTCTCAGTCAGTTTTTCATTGCAGGAGGATGTTGCTGCAGAAAGGAGAAAACAGGCTGTAGTAGAACAAGTGATGGTGGATCAGTTATCTAGGTAAGTGATTTTATAATGTAGAATTTCAGTTTTCCCTACAGAGAAATGTAGATCTCTGAGTGCATGGCTTTTCTTGCCTAAGAGGTGTTGTGATCATCTTGTTCCAAGTCTTATGTAGTGTTACTATTTGCAAAAATTCTTTAAATGAAAAATCTTTTTAATTTAACTTAAAAGATCAGTTTAAAGTACCACATGTAAGTGCATTTTTCCGCTGTGGATAATTTTCAGTTTTATGCTCAAGCCTAATTTAAGGGCTTTACAATAGCATTTGTTCTCAGAAATCACCCTCTTGCACCTCAGCAAAATGTATGAATGCCTGCTGTTAAAAATTACACTTTTCCAGTATTTGTTGTCTTTTCGAAGAACCTTGGCTTTACTAATGTTCCTTTATTAAAACTGGCACAGCATCCATCACGCATAAACAGTATTATACCAATGTTGGGCAGGTAGGAAAAAAAGGCAGAGGGATGGATCAAGTTGATGAAAGTTGTACAGGAAGGCTCTCTTAACTTCACTGCTATCCTTATCAAGAAAATACTGCTTGTATGTAGAAAGATCCCTTTATATATTACGGAGAAAAAAAAAGTGAAGGTAAAGATGAGTATAGTAAAAACATATTTCCATACTATTCCCATAAGCTTGTTCTCATTTTTAAGCATTCTTTAATAATTTAGGGCTTTATCCAAGCTGTCTGGTTATGGCAGTATAGGATGGTGCTATCTGGTTTAATATACTTTCATGTTACCTTACCCTTGCTAAAAATTATCTATGGGTAGGTCTGCAGTATGTTGCCCTCTGTGGTTAGCTTACAATCTCTGTAGTCACCTGCACTGTTCATATAGCCCATTAGATATTAAGACTTTGAGGTTCAAATGCTGTTGCACTTCACCGTTTTATTTTTTCTTTGTTTCTGTCCAACTGCAGTTTAAATGACCGATATTAATGCTTTTAAGATATTTAAAAGCTGAGATATCAAGAAAGTTGCCTGAAGGAAACAAGATTGTCACAAAACACAGTATTAAATTTCACTGTCATTGTAGCAGGATTAAAAATATGGAAGTATCCAGTGCAGAAATCCCCAGTTTTCAAAGAAATGCCTATCCCATGTTATGTCTCTGGCTTTAACTATACCTTTGTCCTGATTACAGAGATTGTCTTAAAATGTGCTGGTTTTGTTTTAGTTTTGCTCGTGTTGGATTAAACATACAGGTTTGAGCGTCTTGGATCACAGATACTCTCATTCTTCGGTTAAACTCCTTCAGCTGCTTTGCCTTGTTTTTTCCATGTATTTCTTCTCCTACTCTGAACTCTTCTGTTGACAATGTCAAAACAATACTCAGTGGTGCTGCAGCTGCATCAGAATGAACTTTTAATTTAAAAAATCTCTGTGTTCCAAATATAACTGTGCCAGTACTGCCAAACAAATTGGTATCAGAGAGCAAGATGTTAATGTAGGAAGATTAGTTCAGAACTATTGCACGAAAAAAACTCTATTAAAGGAAACACAAAGGTGTTTTGATTTCTTTTTCTTAGTAGAGCCAATCTTGGAGTTAAATCAGGGTAACTGATGTGAGCAAAGATGGGTCTGCATAGATCAGAGAGCAAGCTTATAGAAATATATTAGCCGTATGAAATTATTTTTTTCTTCTGATTATGAACCATTTCAATAATTTAAAAATAATCTAATGTATCCTTAACAAGTAAACAAAAGAAGGGACCCTTTAAACGGATACAGAGAATGTAAACATTTTTGGAAACCAGTTCATCTATATCTTGTCTACTTGATGGGACTTTGAGACCCAATAGGCTGAGTAGTCAGTGCTTTGGGTGAGGAAGTGCCGATGTTTTTGTTGGATAATGTTGCTGGCCGGTACCGGTAACTGTTGTCACTGGTTTTGGAGGGAGCCATGGATAAAGAAAGTCAATGATTGAGTTTTTTTAGAAATAGTGGAAATGAGAGAAAAAAACCCCTAACCCTTTGTAATCCTAAAATTTATTATTTATATACATATATAAAAACATTTTGGTTTATATACAGATATAAAATATGCTTAAAATAATAGGGGTATATATGTAAAGTTACTGCATAGTAGTACTCAACAGAATATTATTGATTATATTTGATTTTGATTTAGTAGACTTCAGAATATCTAAAAGCAAACAAAAATCAAGTCCAGAAATCCATGCAAACTTAATGGATAACTCCAAGATCATCTGTTATTCTTGGGTGTTTTCTTTCCTGAGCGAGATCTAAAATTCAAACTTACTAATAGTTAGAGGGCTTCTCCCTGCTTTTTCTGGTCAGAGCTGTTATAAGTGACCCAGAGCAATCCACGTGTGCAGATGTTTCTGAGGAGGCTCATGGACCTCAGGGACTTGGGACAGCACCAATGCGTTTCAGAAAAAGAACACTGCATGAAACGAAGTAAGTTTTTTTTTCTGTAGTAATTTTTTTGTTTGTTTCAGGAGTGCATTTTTTACTGTGTTTTTTTTTATTATTTTGGGCTCTGCAAAGTCTGTTTGCCTTTACAAATGTTTTATTTCTGGCTTGGATCCACCAGCTTCGCGTGAAGCCTTTTTGTAGCCTCCCCCATGCTTATAATTATCTACTGGGACCTTTTTATATGTGGACTCTCTGTGTATGATTGATTCATGGAATTTATAAAACCTGGGAAAACATTCTTAAGCTTATATCGTTGAGGTTTTGCCAGCTTTTTCTGAGTTGTTGAATGCTTACAATCTTGTGCTATCCTTTTAGAGATTCCTATCCCAAGGTGCATAAATATGCATCCGTAAATACTAATTTAAATGCTCATACTAAAATCTTTTGTTTCATGTTCAGTGCTGTACTTGGCACTGGTGAGGCCACATTTCATGTACTGTGTTCAGTTTTGGGCCCCTCACTACAAGGACATTGAGGTGCTGGAGCGTGTCCAAAAAAAGGACAACAAAGCTGATGAAGGGCCTAGAGCACATATCTTAATGAGGAGTGACTGAGAGAATTGGGTTGTTTAGCCTGGAGAAAAGGAGGCTCAGAGGAGACCTTATCATTGTCTGCAACTACCTAAAAGGATGTTGTAGAGAGGTGGGGGTTGTTACTTGGTTGAATAGACCAAGTGATAGAACAAGAGGAAATGGCTTTAAGGAAAGTTGAGATTGGATATTAGGATGAATTTATTTTCTGTACAGGTTACCAGGCATAGGAATGGCTTGCCTGGGGAAGTGGTGGAGTCCCCATCCCTGGAGGTATTTTAGAGTTGTGTAGACAGCGCTTAGGAATATGGTTTAGTCAAGGACTTGTCAGTTGTAGGTTAATGATTGAACTAGATTATTTTAAAGGTATTTTCCAATCTAGGAAATCCTGTGATTCTGTAATTTCTACTGCAATAATTAACCATATTGACATTTAAATGATATTCCTGGCCCATGAGCATTGAAATAGTAACTCCAAGGGCTTAAGAAGAACTGAGAAAATATTGTGATCCATAAAATTAAATGAATCTGCAGGTCTAACTTTTGTTCTGTTAGTCTTTCTCAACACACAAGCAAACATCTCTGCTTTGCACATTTTAACATCCTTCTCCTAAGTCTTTCTCAGCAAATGTCATCTTTGTATTCTTAAAAAAACCCCAAAGGCAACAAAACCAGTCTCCATCTCTTACACTCATCACATGGACAAATCCCCATTTCTGGAACTAGTAATAAGGCCAGTATAAAATATCTAGGTGAGTAAAGCCCCAGCTTGAATATTTTTGCAAGAAAAAACATTGATTGGTGGAAGTGTGGTAAGTGGTAGAGATTTAATTCTCGATATATAGATATATGTAAAGAACATATCCCATTCATATCGATGCCTTCTGTGAATGTACTCTCTAATGAAAGGACTGCAGAACACCTTTCACATTACAACTCTGAGTTCTTTCTAATTCAACTACGAGGGATCATCTCCTCAGCCAGTTGCCAAGGATACCGTATTTCATATTTTGTGCTGTTTTGAAACAGTGGATTTTTATGTAACATTTCTCTGTTGAGCATATAGGTGTCATTAACATGCTGCATTATTTTCCCAGAATAAGGACCAAATCAGGATTAACTGAAAACATGCTCTCTAATAAGCTACGCTTTGATAGTAGGATTATATCAAGGTAATCACAAATTTTGTGAAGCTCTTCAATTCTATGAACTTATGATTGATGATCTTTACCCTCTTGAAATAATTAATTTCACTGAACCTTTCTGTTCCCTGTGTTTAGAGAAAAATATGTGCTATGTGGGTATATATGTGCACACATGTATAATACAAATTCTGACATGGCTGATGGATAGTGGCTTTACACCCCTACTGTACAGTATTAAGATGCATAAGTAACATTACGTTGCTATCGTCCCCGTAGCTCTGTGCAGGACAGTTTGCAGAGGAGCTGAGTAAAATAGTGCTCTGAGCCATTGCACCTCTGCTGATTAAAAGTTATTTTAGTCTTTTGATATGTGGCAACCACTACAGATAGAAAGGATGGCTGTGGGTCTTGCTTGTAGCTCCTTACGTATTAAACTTGCAGGTTTAGGGCATCTTTGAAACCGTTCTGAATTGAGTAGCAGTGACAGAAACACGTTCTTCATCTCTGAAAGTGGTGCTTTCTGAAGCAGTGAGCTGTATATTTGTTAGACATAGCTGAGGATTCAGCCACATAGCTTCATACACTATAGCATCATATGCCATAATGAATGCAGTAGTCGTGGTGTAAGTAACCCTTAAGGTAACGAGTTAAAGTTACATTGGTATACTAAACTATGAAGCCTTGAAAGGTGGTTTTAACATTATGGAGAATGGAATATTGCATTAAAGTATGTGCCCAAATCCAAAAGTTGAGTTCCACGGTGGTTTAGAGAAAATAGTCAGAAACCTCTTTCAAAGAAGAAGATTGCATAATATCCAACATTGGAAAAGTGTGCATTCCAAAATAAATGTTGTTTATGTTTGGGTTGAATTGTATTTATCTAGATGCAAGAACATAACAATGCTTCTCAATTTTCCTCCTAGAAACGGCCGCGATGCTTGTAGAGAGTTGATTGGATTTTTTTTTGCGTGTGACAAATCCCTTACTGTGTACGAATTTCGACAGTTTGGAAAAAATAGGTAGGATAAATTGCTTTAAAAAAGTGTTTAGAAAACATCTTCCACTGTATCTAAGAAACTTACGTAAATGTAATTGTTTTAATAACAGTTTTGAATTATTTCACAGAACAAATGCTTTGCCTTTCATTCAGAAAGGAGTTTATCAGCATCAACGTGGACAAAGAAAAGGAAAAACTTATGATCTTAGTGACTTCTATATTGTAAGTATCCTTCTGCTTGAATTTAAGGCAATTTTGGTAGTGATTTGGAATTAATACTTAGATGTTAGAGTTGAAAAATGTGATCTAGCTTTCAGGGGAAAGCAGAAGACTTTCCCTTCACTAACACTTTCTAAGTAAAGGTTTTCAGGAGTCTGGATTATTTAAGAGATTCCATTTTTGATTTTGGATTAAGCTATAATTCGTTTGCAGTTTTCCCACTAGAGGTCACAAGACTGCAGACAGTGTAGACCTTTTTATAGGCAAAATGAACAACTCTGGAAGAAGAGTCCTGAAGAGGAAGTACACCAAAGTGCTTGTTAAAAATTATAATTTTAGCAAGTTCTGATGGCACTCTTGACATGAGGAAATGATTAAATGTTTTTTTAAACATGAGGAAATTGCAAGTTAATTGGTTTTATCCTAAAGTTTGAAAATATTTACTACCAGCTGTTTAAAGAGAGCTTTTGAAACAATGATAAACTTTGTACTGGGTTAAGTGTTCCTGGTGTATAAATACTCGAGCCATTTTTCAAGTACAGGGTTTTCACTGAGTTCTTCACATCCTCTTGCAAACCTTTAGAGCAAAAACCATGTTTGAATGAAGTACTGAAAGTAAAAGAAGACAACATTAGTTTTAAAAGTGTTTTACATAATCACCTGCCTAATTTTAACTGTTTACATTTGGCTATGATGTAAGAGTTTCCAAGATGAAATAGATGATTTTCCTTATGGTATTGAGGTTGAACCTATTTTTTAAAGATACTTTTTTTTTTTTTTTTTAATTGTCACATGTATCTTTGCAACCTGATTTATGTTCTAGGCTGACATTAACCTATACAAATATCTCACAAAGTCCAAATGGTTGAAACACTTGCACAAAAAGAGTGTCCCTGTCTCCTTCCTAATTTCTGAGTTTTGGAGGCTTTATAACTCAAGCCTGCGTGGATATTACAATTAGAGCTACTGCTTTTTTTGGATTCTTCTCAGCATCCTTTGCTTTCAGTTTGTTACTTTTATTTCTTTCTTTCCTCCTTCTCTCTTTCTCCAAACCAAAAAGCATCTTTAGCTTTGCAAAATATGTGGGATGTGTCCTCTGCTCCCAGCTTGGAGGCAAGGGGAGTTTGTGATACTCAGAGACTATAGACTATACTGGCTAATAGAACTCTATGCTACTAATAACATTTTTATTCTATATTTATTAGTAAAATCTAGCAATTTTAAATAACTTTAAAGATTGTAGGTACCATTTGAAGTTGGGAAGGCTAATTTTTAGTTGTTTATTTATTTGAGGTATGATTTTAGGTTCTTGAAAATAACTGTGGAGGGTTTCTCTAGTCCGAGGGAACTTTACTCTCATGGAATCTATGTGGCATGTTCTATGACTCTTCTGTGGTCCAGTGAGTTCTGGATCCCATAAAGATCAAGGGAGAAGAAAAAATTTAAAAGTAGAGCCTGGATAAGGGAACAACAATCTGTAGTCTCATGTTTGTCAGCTGTAGATAAGGCAATAGTAGGCCCTTTTACTAGACAAACTTCTATGTAGAGGATAATGTGTCATATTGGAGGCCGAAGCTGTTTCTATATAGTACTAGAAAGGCTGTCTTAAGAAGGTTAACTGACCTTAGCTACATCTTTTCATCATTCCATAACAATCACTTGAAAGTCTTGCAGAATGTATTTTCTGTAATACACAAACTATTTGTAAGTCACTGTGTGCTTTACCAACAGGGAGCTAACCTAACTTTCCAAAGTGTTGACCATAACCTTCCAGAAAGCATTAAGCAGAACCCAGTTTTTACCCTTCGTGTGATAAGTATCGATGAAGCAGCTATGGATTTTCTAAAGTAAGTGCAGCTAACTTTTTCCTTCCTTAAGCAAAAATGATTCTTTTAATAAGAGCTTCTAACATCTTATTACTTATACGACTGAAAAAAATATCTGTATTTAGGCTGTTAGGAGACATTAGTAATAGATGTTAGTGGATGTTCTGTAATGCAGTAGTTTTCTAGAATGATAAGGAGTAATTTAAAAATAAAATTAGTTAAATTATTAAACTGTCATACTTTGTTTGAAGTCAGATTTTTTTTATATATAAATCATATACTGAAAGCAGTCTTATGTGATGAACAAAAATATTACTTTTGGGGAAAAATGCCCTTTTCTTTTTTGCTGATAAACACTATTGTTATTGAATCTTTTGTGAAAGTTGCATTAAAAGCTTGTATTGGTCTGAGCGCAGGTAGGGGAAGGATTGGAGGTTTCAACCTCTGTTTGTTCTTTTTCCTTCCTCTTTCTATCCCTTCATTCTTCCAGATATTACCACATGCTGAAGACTTCAGGCACTGGGATGAGATTTCTGCACTTACTCTTTCAAAATAGGTTCTAGGAAATTACGTTGTTGCATAGTCAGAAAGGTGGGAGCTTCTTAGAACTTTTTCAAATGGTTAGGAGAATGGTTAATCTTTGAGTATGTGTTGTTTTTGAAGGTAATCTCATCTTGGTATCTATACAGAAGTAAACAGTCTAGGGAATGAAGCATTTTTCTCGGGTTTCTGGCTTTTATTGTGAGTATGCTGGTTCTTAGCACAAATAAAATCTTGATATAAAATTTATCTTAGTGTTCTGTTGCCTGAACACCCACATTACTTAACAGTGTTGGAAATACAGTCAGAGTTGTATTACTCAAAATTTTGTTGAGGAGTATTAGCTGATAGCAGATGTTACAAGGTAGAAGTTTTTATTAACTCATGGAGTCACAGTAAAGGACCTGAAGGGTGTCTCCAGTCCAACCCTCCTGCTCAGTGCAGGATTTACTACAGCAAGCTGTATCTCCAAGGATGGAGACTCTGCAACATCTGTGGGCAGTATTCCAGTGTTCAGTCACCTTCTCAGTACAGAAGTGTTCCCTGGTGTTCAGAAGGAACCTCTTGTGTTTCAGTTTGTGCCCGTTGCCTCTTGTCCTGTTACTGGGCTTCACCCAGCAGAGCCTGTCTCATCTTTATTCCCTCCTGTCAGGTACACAATGTTGAGATCCCTTGAGCCTTCTCTTCTCTAGGGTTTAACAGTTCCTGTCTCTCAGCTTCTCCTCATCTATCAGATGCTTCAATCCCATCTTGACTAGGAGCAGCAATAATAAAATCTCAAATAAATATGTTCAGTATCTAAAGACTACTTTTGTTAGCACAACTTAACTGACTATTATTTTTCTTTCTGCAAGTGTTTAGACACATGAAGCTTGTTTTCAATTAGGTTAATAATCACTTTAGGGTCCTTTTACACTGAAAGCTTTGCAAAGGAGCCATAGTGAGCTAACAGTATATAAAACAGTAAATTCAAATGTAATTGGTTATCGAAAGACATAGTTGTATGGTATTTAGTGCTAATTGTTCTCTCTCTGCAAGGTTTCCACGAAATAAAACACAATATAGTTTAATTTCACATACTTTATACAAGACATTTTACATCTCAGAAGCCTATCATTCTGGTAAACAGCTTTTTTTTTATTTGTTGCTAATTTTATACCTGTGAAATTTGGAGTTGATCCAGTGCTATCTTTGAAGCCTCCAGAAAGAAGACTTGCTCACGGGGTTATAATTTCAGATTTTCTGCTACCTGTGGTGGAACAGATTGTTTCTTTTTATACTTTCTCCCTGTGTTCTTTCCATTACTGACTAAATTTCAGATGGTGTAATCTGTCTTTTTCTTCTGAATGGGGGTGTTACTGAACTTAGTATTCTCTGTTGCAAAACTCTTGAATTGAGCCTTCTTAGCTTCATTACTGTATTCACAGAGAATCCTACTCAAGTACAGTCCAAAAGATCTGTTGCAGGTTTTCAAAAGCAGCTATGCCCTGCTGTCACAAGCCATGAATCTTTTGGTTTACATGTGTTTTAGAGAGAGTATGGTGTCCTCTACAGGCAGCTGGTGACGTTTCAGTTTAGGTGGTTTCATATTGTCCTGGCTTCGGCTGGGACATAGTTAATTTTCTTCCTAGTAGCTGGTACAGTGCTGCACTTTGGATTCAGGATGAGAATAATGTTGATAACGCACTGATGTGTTAGTTGTTGCTAAGTAGTGTTTATACTAAGTCAAGAAATTTTCATTTTCCCATGCTCTACCAGTGAGGAAAAAGAGGCTGGGAGGGGAAGTGTGACTAGGACAGCTGACCCAAACTAGCCAAAGGCATATTCCATACCATAGAGCATCATGCTCAATATATAAACTGGCGGGAGTTGGCTGGGAGGGGCCAGTTGCTGCTTGGGGACTGGCTGGGCAACAATCAGCAGGTGGTAAGCAATTGCATTTATGTCTTTTTCTATTACTGTATTTTCTATTATTATTATTGTTATTTTATTTTAGTTATTAAACTGAGATAAAAATCTCAACTCACAAGTTCTAGTTTTTTTCCCGATTCTCGTCTCTGACCTACTGGGAGGAGCAAGGTGTGAACAAGTGGCTGTGTGATGCTTATTTGCCACTTAGAGTTTAAACCACACAGATATAGGCAAATTTTTAGGGACTTTGTAATGGGAGGTGGAGATGAAAACTCTTAACAGAGAGCAGAGAGGTAAGTCTTTGGCCTCAGAAAGCAGGAGTAGTACTCCATGGCAAAGCACTGATGAGCAAGTAGCTCAAAGTTGACAGTAGTGCTTTTTCTGTTAGGCTTTCCATTCTCATGAAAGTAATTAAGGACTTCCCCCCCCCCAGTGGGTTGTTCCACACTATGTTTTTATCAGCCTTTATAATAACTTCTGATGGGGGCTTCTGGGAAGTCCTTCTCAGAAGGGAACTTGCCAGGCAAAACACAAAATTATACCATAATACTGATCCAGCTTTTGGTCTATACTTGTTATTTCTCTTCTAAAGAGAGATTTGTAGCTATTTTATGCTATTTTCCTGTTCATAGCTAAAGGTTGTAGCTATTTTATGCTATTTTCCTGTTCATAGCTAAAGGTAGTTACATTAACAAACTCTTCTAGTGGCCTGAGCTGAAGGTGAGGTCTGTCTTGAAATAAAATTGTGGCGATTTTATGCACAGGAGAAATTATCCATGATTAATGAATTAGTAGAGGAGCTGTTAATGAAACATGGTCAGAAAGGAATTTCTGCAGCTGCTCAGCAAGGAATTTTGTGTGTTCCATCTCAAACTCAAGCAACTGGATACTATAAGAATATAAGAATGCTATAAGAATTAAATATAAAGTTCAGTATGTTTTTTACTACATCTGTTTTGGCTTCAGTAATATTACACGTAATTTCACCAATCAACATTAATTTTGATTTTACTAGAGCTTCTTCTGTGGAATTCAAGGAAGAATGTTCCAAGCAAGTGGCTGATGACAGCAAAGTTTTCAAGAAGATTCAAGGTTTGTGTCCTTGAATCCATTTAATTTTAATATACGTATCTCTGTCTTTACAGCTTAACACAAAGAACATTAGTGACATTCTAAAGATTTTATTTATGTAAATGAAATTAAACAAAATTTAGATATTTATCAGAATATTATTAGAATCTGATACCAACATAAATCAATTAAGAATACCTTCTCTCTCTTTCTTTAAATAAACTGACTGGCTAAAGATGATGGAGATGTTACAGAATAATTGTGAATGTAATCAATAACATTTTTCTCTCTGTGTTGACATAATCTCTGAAAATATGCTGAAATATTACACTGATCCTATGTTAAATTGACATTAAATTTAAAAAAGTTACTGGTAAAATGTGCAAACAGAATCTCATTTGTTCAGTTAATTTTGTGCTAGATACTTTTTTTAGCTGTTATTTCTATGTATTGATAAGTTGTTTTTTGATAGTCTTTAATATTATGCTTGTTAAAATATGTGAATATAATTAAGGAACATATTCTGAAATATGTAAATAAATTTTATTAGGTTCCTAGCTGCAGTTTCTCAAGCTACAGTCTTTAGGACAAAGGCATAGCTTTGTGCTTAAAATTATGGAAAGATGTCTATGCAGTGCTGTGTATTATCTTTGTAACCTGTGGTCAACAAAAACTGCTGAGCTGAACAGCTTCCAGCTTGTAAAATTCTCCCTATTAGCTATCCTCCCTCTTTTAAGTAGGCACTCTTTGGTCACTAAAATCTGCTTGGACATTTACTTTTAGAAAAATTGTTGGAATAACAATTAGGGATAATCTACAATCTTTTTCCTCTTGCACAGTAGACACAAAGTGGTTTCTCAATTATCTGACTACATCTAAAGTTTGCTGGTGTGACCTGAAAGAACGTATATACTTCAAGACATCTTTTAACATATGTCTGTGTTTGAACTTCACTGGAAAAAAAACCTTGTTTACAAATTACTTGCAGATACAATTAATTTGAAGACATAATATGATAATAGCAGGTAACAGATTACTTCTGTTAACAGAGTATGCTGAGAAATAGCTCAGGCTATCCCTAAAGTAAACCTGCTACCTAAGGATTTTGATAAGGCTGTCATTTTTACCTTAGAAATTGATCTCTGTATATCATTTTGGAATAATTTTGCAGAATTATATTTTTGTTTCCATGTGTATTTACCATGTTTGTACATGTTAAAGGAGCTTCTCTGTGTCCTATAATGGAATGTTTGTATTACCAAAGTAGTGTGCCTTAGTTGCTTTGTGTGTCAAATCATGGTATGTAATCGGTTCTAGCAGAAGGAGAGAGTTTTATTATCTGAGCACGTGGAGGGCAATAGCCATTCTTCCTTTCCTTTTGTGATCTCGTTAAAAGTTTTAGATGTTGCTACTGCTTTATATTATCTCTACTCAAATGTTAAGTAATGGATAGTTTTACTTTGAACTGGTGTTCTGTCATCAAAGATGAGACAGCCTGGATGTGTGGACATGTCATTTTAGACCAGCAATATCATAAGTAGTTGTGGCTTTCTTTACGCTTATATCAGCGCTGTAGCAAGTGACCCACTTCAGGTAAACATTGTGTCCTTTATTTCTCTAAATCCTCAGGTATGTTCAGAGAGACACTTCGTAAAAGAGGAGTTCGAGTTTTAACAGGCCTAGGAAAGTATTTCCGACAAGTAGACAAGAACAGAAATGGTCTCTCTCAGGCAGCCTTTAAAGAAGCTCTAAAAGTGTTCCATTTAGAAGTACCTAAAGGGGTAAGTCTAGCTGAAATTGTATTGATTAGTATTATCTTACTTTAATTTATGGATTCACTTATTTTCTTTACTGAAACCTATAGTGTAATAGCTGGTTTTTGCAACTTGGTTTTCGATGTTTTTGTTTGGTTCGATTTGGTTTGGTTTTTTGTTTGTTTTGTTTGGTTTTTTTCCCCCTTGTGGTATACTTGCATTTCTGCATTCAGTTCTGTGTGGAATTCTCTAATAATAAAAATTAATAAATTTAAAAGCATGCAATCTTTTCACATCATAAAGAAGTAAGTGGGATTGCAATCCTTTTTTTCTTCTTTTAAAAATAGTTTAGAAAATGCTATTTACTTACCTTTTTTTCTTTGTTTTATATATTATGTTTTAAAAATAGCCCACAGCTATCAGAACTGCAAATAATGTAAATTATGATAATCAGTGACTGATGAGGACTTTGCAGTATTTTGACCACTCTTTGAGACAGTTTAGATTTGGAAGTTGGGGTTTTTTTTGTGAGAATACTGTAATTTCCTATTATAGTAATTGTTTTATTGTAGGACATAGTGAAGAGCTTTTGAAACCTATTTTTAAATTGCAGGACTTTGAATCCTTATGGCTTATACTTGACGACAGCAAGAATGATAAGGTTGACTATGGAGAATTTACTCGTGCCATATTGGGAGAAATGAATGAATACAGGAAAGCGTTTGTAAGAAAAGTAAGTTTTGTAGTTCTAAGCGTAGTTGGGGTGTTTTTGCTGTTTTTCTTCAATTGTGCATTTGGTAGTTGACTTTTTAAAATCTCAGATCAGTTTATCAAAATAAATGTAAATTAGAGCAGCAAGCTGTTCTGTTGTTGAATTATATAATTTTAAACGCTAGAATTAATGCCTTTATTATTTTGAGTTTGTGTATGTGTACTATTCTTACAATTCAGTTCAGTGTATAAAGCACGTGGCACCCTGGAACAGTCTCTTCCAGAAGTCTGCTTCCTTATTTTGGAAGATCTCTACATCTGTGTGCAGACTTTTTTCCCTCAGTGTCTGAAATAGGAGGCAGTAACACTCTCCTCCTTTGAGACCTACAGTTAGAGTCACTGTATTTGTGAGACTTCTTATATTTGAAACATTTCCTAGTATCTGGTGCCTTATATAAATAAATTGACATAATCCATTACACAAGATGTAAAAATATGTGCTAGGTAGTTAAGTTTTTGATCTTTTCACCTTTCCACTTTTTTCCTTATATGCTCATATGAAACTCTCTTCCCATATAGGCTTATATGAAACTGGATTTCAACAAAACTGGTAGTGTGCCTATGGTAGATATCAGAAAATGTTACTGTGCAAAGAAACATCCTCTGGTATTAGCAGGTAATTCACATCATCAACAACAACAAAAACCCCAAATTAACCACTGAAGTTATCTTGTTAACAGAGATACCAGATTCAGAAACTGGTTGCAAATAAAAACTGCTTTCCCAGTGGTTTAGACTTCAGCTGTTATGGAGAACTTTTTTCCCCTCTGATGACCTATAATGTATCTATCTGGAACATGACTATAAATAGTAATGAAGTTCATATACACAATTATAATACTTGTTTTTTATCAAGCTGCAAATACTGCATGTGTGAAGAGTAGTTCCTTTCCCTACCCATGCAGGTCTACATGTAAGCAGTTATTTCTTAGCTTTGGTGTATAAGTTATCAGTGACACACATGATATTGGTAATTATCACTTAGGAGGATACTCTCATTTTCATATTACTGGTTCTCATCAAAATATGCCAGGTTTCCAACTGACACTGAATATACTCAGCACTTGAGGTTTCTTCTGAATAAATTATTCATTTCTGGGACAGCATTGTCATCCTTCACAGAGAAAATGTTGGTTATCTTTATTATTTTTTCAGGATTCTCAAAAATGTTTAAAATCTGCCATTGAAAAAAATAGGAGTTTAAGTATTTGTATTTCAGTTTCTAAAATAACATCTTCAGGTACCAGACTACTCATTGTGAAAGTCTCCCTAGTGTCCTGAACCTTTTACCTCTTTTTTTATTACCTGCAGAAGAAAGAATGTTTTTTTGTATTGCCAGTGATTTTAATGGTAACACATGAAGACACATGGTGGTATAGGGATGTTACACATACAATTTTTTCCATTGCTATAATGCTATATTTTTTTTTTCTATTTTTTTCTTAATGCTATGAAATCATCTTGAGTGTAATCTTTAAGTCACTAGAACACACATGTAAATTGCAGAACACTTTTTGAATGCAAACTTGCATCTTAAGATTTTCCTAGAGCTTTGAACTTCTATTATATTAAATATAAGCTTTATTACAAGATAACTTCTAAATCACCAAAATGTTAGTTTACAAATGCATTATTCAGTTTTTGAAGTCATTGAAAAAAAATGATCTTCCTAATCTCATAACTCGTTGAAATTGACTGTGGCCTCATGTTTCTGTTGATGTTTCTGTTGATATTTAATGCTATCATGTGCTGTTAAAGTAAGATGATTTCTTCAACTGGTATTAAGTGAGCCAATAACTAAACTCCAAAATCAGAATACTGATTTTTTTCAAGAAAAAAAATACTCACAAACTAAAATCTGTAAGTTTCTTTCCTGAAGTATATTAAGTGCTATATATTCACTGTTCTTTAAAACGTATTTAATGGAATAATATACTTTCACAGGCAAAGCTACAGAAGAAGAAATTAAATCATCATTCCTAGAAACATTAGGAGAGTCCTGCAGCAACCCCAATGAAGTGTCCTATTCTGAGTTCGAAGATTACTATGAAGGATTAAGTATTGGAATCATGGATGATGATGATTTTGTTAATATTTTACGGAACCCCTGGGGAATTTAGTGTGGAAGACGACAAAAATGAAGAACAGGTGTTTTCTAAACAAGGAGTGAACTAAATTAGGCAGGATTTAGTGTATTACTTCATAGTGTCTTAAGCAGATTTCAAGGACTGAAAATTTTAGATGCTTTCAGAATATAATACTTGGAAAATTTTTTAGTGTCTGTTGAGCTATGCTAACCACTTTTTAATATAAATGCTATTCATTCCTTTACATTGAACTTAATAAAGGCTATTCCCTGTACCAAAAGGCATCATTTACTTGATATTAGGATAAAGTGGCCTATTTTAAAATAAGAGGAAATTAGAATACTAAAATGCATGACTGGGTTTATGCAAGGGAAAATTTAGTTTTATGATGCATGATGAAAGCTTTAGATTTGACTGTCTAAATATCAATGGTAGCTTTTCTTGAGAGTTTTCTTCTTATAAAAGTAATATATTTATTCTTATAACATACTTTGTCTCCTTTCTTATATCTTATGCTGTTACTTAGCTTCAAAGCGAGCAGGTCAGCCTTTTCCAATGTTGAGGATGCTTGCAGCACTGAAAGTACAGAGGTGTTCGCACCAATTAGCCCTTTGGCCTGTGGACCATCTTGACTGATCTTATTTTTTCATTTTGGTCAGGTATCCGAAGCTGAGCACTGAATGCCATAGGTTTTAATACATGAACATATATTTTGTTATGCACTTTTTCCTTTCCTATCTTTTGCTAAGTGGTTTTCAAAACAAATAATTTATATTAAATATCTGGTTTCTTTACTTTCTATTGCTGTGCTGTTTTTTAAAACTTATCAATGATATCCTTTGTCAAACTGATATATAGCATTTCCTCTCTACTCTACTAAGTTTTAATACTAAGTTTAAAACAGAAAAGTGTTAAAAAGAAAAAAAAAAAGAAAAAAGAAAAACCCACTTCTGTCACAACAAAAATTAAACCATTAATTCAAATATTCATTGCTACTTCAAATATTCAGGCGGATACACTTTTCAGTGTAATACGTCTTGTTAATTCTTTGTGTTAAGAGATAAAAAATGTATTATTAATTAGATATCTAGAGAGATAGATAGCCTTTCGTTTCAATATACCTGTCACCAAAATTAACTGTATGTTGAACTGCTTTTCGTCAGCCTATGCAATTAAAATACATTAGCTTCCTCTGTGCTTGTCTGCCTGGTTTTGAATTTATAGTTTGTGGTTAACAGAACCATCCTCTGAGACAGAATTTGTATTTTAGGAATTTAAGAGCAGTGCCGAAATGAGGGACTTTGGACCCTCTGTGGCCGACTGGTTTATTTTAGATAGAGCACTTTCTTGTTCTAATAGCTTGTGTGTTGCTATGTTTTGATTGTTTGTACTCTGTCCTCAATTGTGACTAGAATTGCAGTTTCTGCTCTAAATCCTCAAGTACGGGTTTTGGGAGGTTCTTTTGGTGCTTCAAAATTCTGTATGTACTGGTTTACCGCAAAAGGTAAATTCTGTCAATGCTTATTCTAAAAAAGAATTCTGACGTGGCTCATTACTATTTTCTTACTCCGCATTCCTGCTGGAATTTCACTTGCAGGAAAGGTTTTGTTAATTAGCATTCTTGGAATTAGCGATTCTGAGAAGGGCCACTTCAGCTCATTTAAAGAGATCTGCTTGTTAATGTCTCTGTTCAGATAACTGAAAAATACCAAGTGGCATTTTTATTAGTATTTCAAAGCATCACCTGATATGTTTAGACTTACTCACTTAGGAGAGTTGTACCAATGTATAATACTTCACTTCATACCAATGTATGAAGTGAAGTATTAACGTATTTCTTTTTGCAGTGCTTATTTTTTTATATATAATGCTTTTAGGAAGATTATTCCACGTTATCGTATGGAATGGAAAAATTGATGACCAGTGCATGTGTCCTTAGTGGGCCTCTTATCAGCAGAGGCTGTATGGATCATATCTGCTGCAAATTAAACATTCCTTATTTTTTCCTATCACTAAAATGAGGTGCTATAATAGGAACATTAATTCAATCGCTTTAATAGTCGATTTTTTTCTTCATCTGAAGACAGATTCTTAACAGGGCAATCTACAATAAATTCTAAAGGTCAGAAATTGCTTGAAAATACAAGTAGGTACTCAGGTAATCATGTAAAACCTGACAGGTATATAATTTCTATTAACTACACGGTCAGTTATTCATCAGGGGCTGCCTCAAAACATGAGGTATGATGTATGGTGAATTTTTAAAATAATTCACAAAAGTCACTTTCCATCTGCGCACTGGTTTTCATTGTCTAAACTTAAGATAGTGATAAAGAATTCAAACTAACTTCTACCCAAAACTGGGCCACAGTGTTTACAGTTAGCAAAAAAACACAGAAACTCTATTCAAACCAGTGTCAGTGGTGTCTTTCTCTCATTAGCAGTGGTCTCAATGCGCTAATTAATTGTATTCTCATTAGCTCTTGTTTACTTGTAAATGTTTGATGACCATGAATCCTCTTCTTCGATCAATGCTTTGTAGCTTTAAAACTTTCAGGAGATGTCTGCTGGGGTTTACTGCCTTTAAACTTATTTTAGACACAACTTTTTCTACGTGCACTACCTTTCTCAAGATTGCCCACGTTTTCTGAGTTAGAATGTATTCTTAGAAGTGCTGTTTTCAGAGAAGTTGGCTGGTTTCTTTCCTGAAACTCACTTCTTAATAAAACTAGTTGCCTTCATACCACCCTGATTTACACTTTTGCTAAGAAGTGTTTGCAACCTGCTGTAATTAAGAATATCAGAAGTGCATCATGCTGCAAACATATTTTGTCCTATTAGATGCGCATGCTCCCAGAAGACAAGTGGAAATTAATGGAGTGATGTAACTCCTCATTCTCAAGGTCTATCACCACTTCATCAAATGAATATGCTCTGGCAGCATTAGCTGGAGTTTTTAAAAGCATTCTAAAAAGCAAAACGCAAGCACATGTGCAAACTTTGGTAGCTTCACTTTCTCAGCTGACAGAAACACGGCATCCCTGCCTAGGGTAGCTTTGTTGCCGAGAGGAGATATTCTTGCTGATTCACACCTACAAACTCATTTCTCTTCTATAAGAGTCACAGCCAGCTGATTAAATTTTGTGGGTCTTTGGAGCCAGAAAAACAAAATATAAGAGATGTATCTACCACTGTGTGTTTGTATGAAGGTGCTATTTATTTCAGTTGTGGAGATTGGGGGGGAGGTTGGATTTTTTTTTTGGTCTTGTGGGTTTGAAGGGGTTTGGTTACTTGTTTGTTGGTTGGTTTGGGGTTGTGGTTTTTTGAGCATGTTTTCTCTATATAGTAAAAGAGAAAGCCTAGAATTGTTTCTTACATGTTGGTCATTAAGTCCATAGAAAAACAAAGCAGGTAAGTTTCTGTGGCAGAAAAGGGAGAGGGAGAAAATCAACATGCTTTTTTCCTGGCTATTATTCTAATAATTTTTCCTTCCTCTCCATACTCAGCAATTTAGAGACTGAGATAATTCTGTACTTGATTTTTATGTTGTTAACCATCTTGTCTTTGAGAAGCTGTCAGAAGGACTCTGTTGTAATCATGAGGTATCTCTAGTGATGAGAGAGGCAAGCAGTATTTCCTTCCAGATCTATGTAGGCTGTTTTATGCACAGAGAACACTTCAAAATATTAACTGAACTGGAATGTACTTAGGAAAGAAATGTGGTAAGATGGTACCTACATTATGACCCTTTGAAATGTTTTGGTTTATGGTTCCTGTACTTCTGTTGCACTCCTTTTTGATTGTGGGAAACTAAAGGCTTAAAGATGATCAAGAGAAAATACCCTTCAGAAAAAAAATAAAAAAAAATCAATCTGTTTAGCACAGGTTCCTTAATGTTTATTACAGTATCTGTTGTGTTCACCTGGAAATTATAGTATCTGGGCACCTGTTTTCTGGCTTTTTTTCTCTTCATTCGTGTTATAGGTTGGATTGTGTTATAATTGGATTTATGCATGGAAACTTCTGAGTTTGTTGCTACTGGCAGAATTTTGTGTGTCCAGCATCCCCAGAGAAGCAGCTTCAAAATAAGAGAAGAAATAGCCATTTCTTTGTGGTTTGATTTTTTTTTCTGCAGGCTGTGTTCTCATGAAAGAGGTTTAATATTTTAGGATCTTTTGCTGGTTTGTGTATTATTTAGCATGTGTCTTCTGAATTTTTGCTGTCATTTCCCCTCCAAGTGTTAGGAGAAGAGAGGAACCTGAGCGACTCTGGGAAAGGTAGGAAAAAATGGTATTTAGAAGGTGTGCTGCCTAGGTATCTTACTTAAGAGGACTCTCCCTGTAGAAACTTCCCACTGCTTTCAAACTGTCCTTTTGAGTAGTTGGAAAGAACCTCTTTGACAGATTCCTTCCATGTACCAGAAACAATGATATAAATACCTGAGAGACTCTCCTCCTAGATAGCTGAGGTCAGCAGGCAGCCTCTCACAAGCTCTGGTGAGAAGGACTAACCTCATGGCTGGGAGAGGTGAAAGTGCTTGTGCAGTCCCAGTGCTGGTGTCTGCCTGCCTCGCTGCTGGGCTCTTAAAAAACTGCTCCTTTCATCACCTTGTTGGGAAAGGCTTGGGAGAAGGAGACCTCTTGCAGACATCTAACTACCTACCAACGTGCCTTTGCAGAGCTAGAAGACAAGGACTGTCCTTCTCATGGCAAAATTGGTCTTTATAGCAATTTTTCAAAACGTCAACCCCTTAGTACTGTCCAGCTGTAAGCAAGTGTAACGGAAAGGGGAGAAGCTGGACAGAGGAACTAGAGAGAGGACATGAAGAAAGGTTTGGCAGAAGACATAAAATGGTAGCACTTTGGGGCAGTGGGAGATGAAAAAGCAGAGAATGGCAATGAATTCCTTTGCATCAGAAAGGCAGCAAGGATTTGAGGAGCTTCTTCCCCATCTTTTCCCCATTCTATGCTGCATTTCCCCATTTTATGCTGCATCTCACATTTGATTGTAAATTCGGAATTAAACTCAGCAGGAACCGATTAACTTAGTTTCAAAATGACTCTGTTTATCCTATTTCTGGGAGAGTTGTTGATAATTCTGCACATGTTCTTATTTTAAAAGTTTTGGCCCAGATCCTCACAAACTCCCATTGGGAGGAGCATGCCATGGGTGATAATTGCTTTACACTTCACATGGGGAAACCCCAGGCCATTATAGGGAAGCACAGGTTAAAATCAATAGAAGCTAAAATAGCAACTTTGGTGATATCTCTTAAAGCTGTATTCCCTTTTCTTACAACCTCTGTCAAGTAAGCGAATACTTAATGACTCCTGTGACTAATTCTGGGATCCTATGATTTGTCTTGGCGTGAATTAAATCCTGAACTCATCTGGTAAAATTATTCCTCTGAAGTAATTTCTTTTGACAATAGTATTTACCTTGCAGATGCTAGTGATTAACTGCGGGTTTCAGTTGTGAATACTGCAATTGTTTTTATCCACTAGACATTCTTGAATTCTTCTCCTTTCTCAGTGTTCCATGACCAAAGAGAACAGCAACAGAAGTCACACTAATACTAGGATTTAAGTTGAGGTTTTGTGTGTTTGTTTTGCTTTTTTGTTGGTTTTTTTTTTTTGGTGGTGGTTTGTTTTGGTTGTTTTTTTCCCTCTTTAAACCCAGCTTTCTGGAAGTGCCCAACATAGCAACACAGTTTAAACCAAGCTACAATAGTTTGCTTTTCATGGGTTGAATACACTCTTGAGAAGTATCTGTTCTGGATATTATTGTTGCATAGATTCAAGTAACCATTTGGAAATACGCACCCTGAAAAGTGTGTTGATTGCTTATTTATTAAAACCAAGACAGTGAGAAGGGAATTTGTTATCAGTGCCAAATAATTAGCCTTCAACATCTCTTGCGTTTCTTTTCTGATGCTTACCCGGGTTTTTTCAGAGTATGTACTTTTTACGTTCTCTTTCCAATTTTACCTTGACAGGCTTCCAAACTCTCTTCTTTTGGGAGCATCCTCCTTGGAAATGAGCTTCTCGAGTAACAGCCGTAACCCTAAAGACATTTCTGAAATAAATCAAAATATGAAGTAACATCCAGCAACAAAAATCCCTGGAGGAGAGGATAGGAGACTGGGCAGATAAAAGCAAACAGTAGCTGTGATGACATCACTAGTCATTAATGTTTTTTGTTCATGCATATCTTTTGACTTCTCTCTGGAACACTAGCTGTGAAGAAAAGTCTATCCAGTACTATAGGTCACTGGAAATACTCTTCCTTCTCATGCAGTCATAAAAAAATAATTCTGGAAGATATTTCACAAGGTTATCTACTCCATTACCCTATATTATCTGAAAAAAATAGTGTGTCTGCCCTCCATATGGTGAAGACTCCACTACATTCGCAGGTAATCTGTTCTATTGCTTCACTGTACTTCATGTTAGAAAAAGTTCCCTGCTGATTAACCTGAATCTTTCTTGCTACAGTTTAAGCTGATTACTGTTTCAGCTATCCCATCCTTTCCTTATGCAACAGCTTTGAAAACTATTACTACATCCCCTTTGATCTGAAGTCTGGTAAATATGACTACTTAGGAAAATGGCATTAACAGGATGTTTAGTCCATTCTCATTATTATTCCTTAAGTACCAGTTGATGCCTTTATTGTGCTGAATGTGATGCCCTAAACTAGGCACAAGAAACGGAATTGGAATGTAAGGTTTTTAACAGCAGTTCTTTTCAGGCACTGTTGGAAATTTTATCTTCTTATGCAATTCATAAATGGCGTGTAATAATGTATGTAGATGTTTATTACAATAAGTGTTATAATTGTTTATTTTTGATGGAAAATCTTCTGTCTTAACTGAAACATCTCTTTATTAGTTTGATATGTGTACTAGTCCCTGCTCCTGTCTCGTGCACAGAAGGTCAGGTAGACCACCTGTAGTCTACAGATATTTTACTGTAATTCCCAAGTCTCTTGCTTCTCTTGAAAAATGTTCAAGATGTAGGACTTTCATTGTTTCCTGCTGCTCTGCTTTTTTTTTCTCCTTTTACATAAATTAGGTTACCTCCATCCTGGTGAACTAAAAGGTATTGTTCAGTTAACATAGTGAAATATCACTGTTACTAGGTGAGATTTTTCTTCAGCCTCCTTGTTAACTTACTACTGCATTAATTTCTGCAGTGTGTTCCACCTCCTCCCAAGAGAACGAACTACTATGAATAATACATAAAATTATGAACTGCCTTTCACCCTGAAGGAGCAGACCACAAGGTTGCTTTAGACACTAGTGAGAATTACGTCAAGATTACTAACTTGTTAGTATTCTTTTTGGCTTAATTGCATTTTTCTCTTACTAAGATGAAAGGAGTAGTGAAAACAGCAGCCATGTTAGTTCCAAATGTGATGGACTTCAAACTGTTCCTTTGCACTTCTTACTTCAAAGACAGTCTTTTTGATAACTTGTTAGATTGATTTATGCTCTTGGGCTGTAGAGAGTATTCGATGGCTGTAGTTAATGTAGACTGTGCATTCATGAATCTATCTAATCTTTAACAATTTAAAGGTTGAAGAAGATGGTTCTGACACTTAAACAACCTAGAATGATGATAACATGACAGTGCTCAGTTTAGACTGAGTTTTAATTGCTGATTAATTCCTGATACCTATCCTGATAGAAAATGTTTTAGAAGCATTGACCAAAAATTGGCATGGTAGATGTCAATTTAGTAATCTAACAAAATGTGAGTGGAGACTAGTGACATGTATTTGTGCTACTGGAAGTGCTCTATGTCAATTCTGTACTGTGAAGCCGAAAGTCCTGTTGCCAAAATGGGATGTGGTGTTTCTCTTCCTTTGGGAGAGGTGTTTGAACAGAGGCCCTTTTGCCCATCTGTATTCTTGAATAAGTTTTGCACCAGAAAGGGGCTGATTGGCTGTAGAATGTGAGTTGACACATGGAACCTCCTAAGCAATTTTCAAAATTAATATTAAAAGCCTAAGCCAAGGAGTTATTAAAAAATGTAAATGAACCTCATAAGTAGTGGCTTTTTTTTTCCCAAGATTAGTGTAATATTCATTTTAATTATGATACACTGGGTTTTAAAATAGAACTTCCTTTTCTGGAGGAGGTGGCAATCTTTCAGTCACAGTGTTGAGAGAAGCTTAAAGGTACGTTTAAGATGGCAGCTCTTTTTTTTTGCATTTTGATTTGCACTGTGCTTCTCCTTTTGATGCTGAAACTTTTTAGCTGGGACGTATGTCAGTTACTGTTTCATTAATGTGTGTTCTAGCTTTGAACCTCCTAAAAAGCTGAGCCACAGGCTGAGCTGGATGGGCACTGTGCAAACGATTACTTTGGGATACAATCCTTGCCTCAGGAAATGTAAAATCTGAGTTGGAAAAGGTAAAAAAAGGAGATGAGGATGGGAGACAGGGAATGTTATGTTAAAAATACAGGTAACTAACAATTAATATAACCACAAACATCTTGGGTTGCTTCTTGCTTAACAAATATCAATAATAACAACTTGTAGAATTAAAAGATAATTGAAAAGTCAGAGCAAGTCTTCCTCTCTGCATAAGTTAGCAGGAACGCTAAGGTAGAGATCTAGATAGGCAGGGGTTTAAAATATTATGAGGATTTTCTTTGTTTAGGAAACTCCCAAACAGAAGATCTTTAGAATCCCTTCTTCTTTTAGGAAGGTCCTTTGAATCTCCCATGTGATACTTCTTGGCTGCCTGAAGTTTTATAAAAAATAATTATTACATGATATAGGAATGCTTCTTCATTTACCAAAAGATATAATAGGAAAGATTTTGTTGTTTTCCTGTGTCTATTGTTGTTGTTAATTTCCATCTTGAGAAAAAGCAGATGAGAACCCGAGTGGAACAAAGTGGCAGTAAGGGACTTCCTCGTGCATGCCTTGCCAGTAGCTATCTCACACACTTGAATGATATTCCTCACTATGGCAGTGGCAGATTGACTTCTGTCTCTCTGCCAGTCCTGCTGACTGCCAAATTGCAAGCTAAGTAGAAGGTTTACAAAGTAGAAGGTTACAGAACTGACACCCTGAATTCCCAACAGAGGTTAGTGTTAAGATTGTACCTACAGTGTGGCACATGCGCTGTGATCTTGAGGAGAAAATAACTTCTTAGGAGGGGTATAAAAGTCTCAGGTCATTTTATCCTACATGCTTTCGAGGTATAGGGATATGAAGAAGGTGCTTGAGCAACCCACTCTCAAGAACTCGAGCCATGGATGATTGTGGCAAGGTCTTGGTTAGTCACTGGCAGGACTGTGCTGCTTAAATTTAGGCAGCTGCTTTAAGTGTCTCTGTTGTGGTGCTACTGTCTTTAGGCTGTCTGCTTATTCTGCAGAAGCAGCAGGGTCTTCCAGACCTTTAGAGGCATATGCCTTTCTCTCATTGAATGTGTAAAAGCTTAGGGAAATTACCAGAGCTAAACTGAACAGCAGAAGTTAAGAGGGTATTCGTTCTTCCTATGGGGCACAGACGTTAAGAATTGATCCCTACTGTAGTTTCTGTGATTTGGCAGATCAGATCAGCCCAGGACCTAACAACTCTGAGTTCCTACAGTGAAAGGTACACAAGGCCTTAGACAAGACTGCTGATGCCCCAGTGGCCTTGTTTGCTCCAGTCCATACACATCCTTCCACAGCTCCATTTACAACTCACATGCACAGGACAGGCACATGGCCACGGGTTGACATCTCATCAGCTGTACCCGCTTGTACCTGCTTTCCCTGACCCATGCGCTAAGGGTGCACTTAGTGAGAGTGCCCCTTAGCAGCATCTGCAGCATCAGGCCCTTAGCCCACACCTTTACCCCATTACTCCAAACTAGCGCCTTTTTCCTTTAAGGAAGGCACAGAGCAACTAAGAGCACTGCAGTTCAAACCAAATTGTATCAAACATTGCTGAAATGTTTACAAGATTAATGTGGACATGGCATGTTATTTGACAACTAAGTGTAACAGTCAGTGTGACAAATGCAGTTTTACTCTGTGCTTAAGTATGTAAGCTGACTTGTCCCAAGACATGCGGAGACTTGAGAAATCAACTTGCAGTTTTACAACCTTGTAATGTTTTCCTTATACCAAGAGGGGCTACTAGCTGAGAGTTAGTCCAGCTGTTTCTGCCAAGACTTCTCTACCTCAGCATGACCTTGCACAGCTCTTTAAGGCTCACTGGCACATTGCCTCTGAGGAGGAGGTGCTGATGATGCTACCTGTGATGGATCTGGTATTTCCCGTCCGGCTCTCCCCTGTCAGGTAGGGTAATGGTCCAGTTTACAGGTTACAGCAGAAATATGTGCCAGCACTTCTAACTTTCGCAAGCAAGACTGAAGCAAAAGCAGAGGAGATGCAGTGTTTATCTCTTGAGAATACTGTTCTGTTTCCATGGCAGTAGACAGCTCAGTCCAGATTTGGGCAATCTTGTCTGCAAAGTAGCATGAAAAAAACTAGGAGAGAAAAACTTGACTGCAGCTGAATGGAGGCAGTCAAAATTAATCAAGCTTGCATGCACTGAGATTGGGTCTGCTACGTGAGACTGCAGACACTAGGAAGGAACCTCTTTGCTTCCTGCATAGCTAAGGCATCTGATTTAAAATCTGCCTGCCCCAGTCAATGAGACTCCATGGAAGTCATCTGCCACTTGCACTCTAGGTGTTTCCCTTCTGACAGGTAAACTATAACTACTCACAATGGGTAGAAAAAACCATTACAAAACATAATTGCTAAACTTTGAATCAATAGTAGAGAATGAACTATTGTTATAAAATCTCTTCTATGCGCTGATGGAGTGATCAATAGAGTGGCTGTAGCTTCAGGGGTGCCTGGAAGATAATCAGTGCAAACATCTTCAGAAGATAACCTATTAAAACCAAAACCTTGCCTTCTCGGGGTATATGTATTATGGTCCCTTAATGAAAATTAAGGAAAATAATGGAGTTTGTTGGTCACGGATAGGAGGAAAGTGATAGATGAGGTAGGTTTCCAGTTAAACTTTAGAGGAATGCAAAAACTAGGTGGAACAATGCCAGTCATTTGAAACCCTTTGTAGTCCTTTTACTGTGTTTTCATTGATTTTGATGGCATATAAGGGAGGGTTTGCTGACCAAATAAATCACCATCATATGTGGGTTATGTATCAGATCTGAACTGATTGTAGATCAGTAAAAGCTAGCATTAAGTGAAACATGAAACTGCTTCCAGAAAATTTTAGTAAGTGGACCTATTCTTTCAAAAACACACTAGCTGTTCAGAAAGAGTTTGAATATTGATTGTATATAGTGTCCTGGATGATAGACAATATAATTTACCAAAATAAAAATGTAAAGATCTCTTTCCCCTCCTCCCAGGATTAAAATTATGTCCAACTCAATTTGTTCACTTCAGAGACTTAGAAACCAAAACTTTAAGTTTCTTTGTAAGATTGTTTAATGGTACTTGTACAGCACCCCTGTATATTGACTGTTTCTTAATACAGTCTTTGCCAATGAAATAAAGATGACATGTTTCAGAGCAAACTGTTATATAATAAGGCACTTCTGTTTAAATAGATTTAGTTCTTTCAGGGCATGCTCTTCTGTAGCTGAAAAAAAAAGCTACTGTCCTGCATCTTCTAGGTGATTCTTTTTGATTATTTATATTATGGGAGTGCTTACGACTTGCAACAGGATGAGGCCCTCATTATGCTGACACAAAGCTTTATTATTGATGTGTTGCCCAAAAACTGCAGTCAAAATGAATGAGATGGATAAAGAATAAAAAATTGCAGAAATGCTGGGAATAGAATTTCCCAAAATTTTCATGAGGCTTGTGTTCCTGTGCCGGGAAGCAGAAGCAAAGTCAATGCAGGCTAGCTTGTCTCTGCTAGCTCAGATAACCACAGTGTAAGTCAAGAAACATGGCTCGGGAATTTCCCCAGTTTTCCATCTCTCTATGCATTCTGATTATAAATGGAAAGATTTATCCCTTTTGAATGATGGAAGATTGTACCCAAGAGCTGTACCTTGTTCGGAGGTGTTGCATTTATTTCCCTGTCCCTCAGGACTCTGTATGTTTGACTAGGATGTTCCGAGACTCCTTTTTTTCACTCTCTGCAAGTATATACAGCACCTGGAAGAAGCTCAGTCCATGTATTTACATTCTATGTAAACTAAAGAGCAAAAGCCTGTTGGGGAACAGTACTGTTCTCACTGTTTAATTATTCTTTACAAAGCCACTATCTTGCTGGCAGGTGACAGTTCCTCAGAAGTGGCATCATGTGCTGACAAGTTATGCATGAGAAAGACACATCACTGATATTTATTTTCAGCATAGATCAAAACTTTATTCCAACTATTTCAGTATTGGGCACTAAAAATGTAAGTATGGACAGAGCATAAGTATGAGGCAATGCTTCCTTTTATAGGCAGAATGTAATAACCCATATCTCTTGAGAAAATGTGCATCCCACAAATGTGAATCAGCACTGACAAAGCTACAGCAGAAGCAGGTGAGTAATCCTTCTTTCCACCATCTTGCATTGCTAAAATCTCTGGCATTAGTAACTGAGGGAAGCCGAAGGGCACCCTGGGGTCATGAATAAAAAAGGCAGGGGCTAGGAGAAGATTCTGGGCTGGCTGACATTTAGGGAAAGGATATGTGGGATGCACTCTTGATTTAGAGGAGTAGTGGAGTTGAAAGCAGAGGGTGATGGTTTCCAAGTGATTGTCCCCTTTTAGAGCAGATACTTTGGGTCTAGAGTTTACGAGGCTGGTTGGAGAAGGCAATTGATTGAAACAGCTCCACTTGCATTATATGTATGTTCTTTTAGCATCGTGGGCAAAACAACCCTGACTTGGGGAATTTTCACTTACTTTTTTAATTTTAACCACACAGGAGGCAAGTGCTGGGGCTCCTGGCTGGCTGAGGCTCTGGAGGGCAGGGAGCTGTTCACAGTGGGGCAGAACCAACTGGAAATGGATGGGACTGGTACTGAGCAGGTCACAGCCCCCTTCTTGCAGGCAGCCTGCAGTCTAATTGTCCAGACTTTGCCTTTTGCATCTAATATGCTTAGTCAATATGATCGCACTTGAAGGAATGTACTTTGCCACAGAGGCAATGTTAAGCAGGCTGCTGAACGTGCACATGCCAGTGCTAAGAAGAGCTTTGGAAAACAGGAAAAGGTGGAAGATATTTTGGAAAAGAACAGAAAAAAAGAATTCCTCTGTGGGTGGGAATCTGAGGGATATTCCATGAAAGGAGTCCAGCTGCACCCCAGCCCCCAAAAGAGAGTTGGCAGATTCTGCACTGGGACTGCCTGAACCTGGAGAGGTCAAAGAAATGGTGTAACTTGTGGTATTGGAATCTTCTCAAGAGGAATATTGCTTTGAAATCTTTTGAGCACCTATGGGAGGACTGGAGGGCCAAGGAGACAGTAAGAACATACAGGTTGGTGTGCTCCAGGGCCTCAACTTACAGCAGAAGGAATCATGAGGATTTCTGAGGGAAAGTGCAACTGTTTGGCTCAGAGCTGAGACAGGAAGAGCTGTGTGTGGCACAGGGATGCAACTGGAGTTAACACAAGGTAAAACTGGCGAGTTCCAGCTCTGTAGTGATGTCACTTCATATTCCTCAACACCCCTTTCTTTTGAAAAGAGAAACTTGAAGTCTATTTTAATGTATGTAAAACTGTACACTTTACCATTCCCTCCCCACCTCCAGGGGAAGTAAATGCCCATGTAGCATGGGTTGTGCTGTGGATTACTAATTAGGCAGTACAATTAGTGCCCACTTGTTTTTCCAACTGTGTCATGTGTCGTCTCAGGAGATGCTAAACTTGGGTTCCCTAGTTTTATTTTCCTTGATAAATGCAAGGAATATGATTTCCTTGATAAATACAAGGAACTTTTCTGGTTTTTCATTTTTCAATGAGAAATTCCCCAGAATTTCACAGAGAATTGAAGATGTGGGGTGGAGGAAGGCAACTGCAGCCCACCTGTGTATGTGGAACACCTCATATAGGGGTCTCCTGCCTACTACTGTGGGACTAAGAGTAGACTGATTTCCTGACAACTCTCACATTTTGTCCATCTGTCTTGTCCAATCTTTGTTTTATTTATGGGTTTTTTTTGTACAGTAAGACTTTCTTTTTTTTTGTCATCAATTCTGTGTTATTGGTCAAACCAACCATATATTTCAGCTGCATTAAATAAAAAATGCAGCTGTACTTTGGAATTTAAAAAAAATGACAACTTTCTGCTGGCTTTGTTTCCAGCAGTGTTCAATTTAACTACACCATGGTTCCTTACAGTTGTATTTCACAGATATTTACTTAATCAATTCTTTTTTTTTTTTTTTTTTTAATTTCAGAGTAGGATTCTGACTTATCATCTGTGTAGCTCAGTATAATGTGGCTGTCATGTTCTGCAAGATCTGTAATGAATTAGCACATGTAATTGTAAATAGTAGAGATGATTATAAATAATAAGGGAGAACAGAAAAATACGTGAAAGAAACAAGTAGAAGCTTAATAAAATGTTAATGACAGCGGATATTTAAAATAATTAGTTCATTCATTTAATCATCAACTAAAGAGATATAAATTGATCAGATTTTGGCTCTGTTGCACTGTCTTAAATTATAATTTTCCATTATAAAATTGATTTTCTTTTCTTTCTCAATTACAACATCATATGAAAAATGTGAAATGGTGACCTGTACCAGAAAAACTTCGTAGCTTCTGCCTCTCATGTTGTCCTCTGGAAAATAGATGGTAGCTGGGCAGGTTAACCTTCCCAGAGACCCCCTAGTCAACAGGGACAGAGCTCCTCCAGAAAGTGTTTCAGAGCATGATTGTAACTGGGGTACTACTGCATTTGTCATCAAATCTGTTTTTCATTTCCACAAGTTTTAATTTTCTGGGTTTTTTTTCAAGTTTTTCCATCTGTTTTTCTTCTCCCTTCTTCCATTTACTCCCTTTATTGTTAGACAGCTGGTAACCCAATGACTTTGTATTGCAGTACTCAAGCTTGCAAGAAAAATCATTGCTACTAGTAAGTAAAATGCTCATTTGGCTTGTGTTTCTAATAGCAGTCATCACATCTAATGTGATTGTTTTGTTGGTTAAAACAATAACATAGGACTTTTCTTTTTGTAATACCTATCCAGCAGGGAGAATGTGTTGTGTATTGCTCAGTGCCACTCAGATCCCCAAATAAAATTCAAAATCCTGAGCTACAGAAATATTTTCACTTAACTTTTACGTGAATATGTTTGAGAATATTGAGAGTATCTGTAAACAGTTTTTGGATTTTTTTTTCCATTTGCAGATATATTTAATGGAAAGACTCAGGAAGTTCGTTTCTCTTACTGATGTCTCATGCCTCCACTTCTATTGAAAGCACTGAGGAGTGCAAAAATTCAGGTCGGTCTCTTGTAGGGGGAAAATTAATTCATAAATGTTACTACAGTTGCCTATGTAGAATATTGTCATTCAAGAAAATGTCAGCTCTGGAAAGTCAATGTCTAATATAATCTCATCCTTTATTGAGAAGTCTGCCACATGCTGGAAAGACAAGGAAGAGTGACACACAAAGAAATTAATAGCATTATATTTAGTAACAGGCACGTTGCAGAATGTGGACATTTTGATGTGACTGAATGACTATTATATTCTGGAAGACACCATTCCTTTTCTTACCAGTTGGAAAAATTACTTCTGTGCCTTATTCTTCCCCATGCAATAGAAAATCCTGTGTGCTTAAGAAGTCTGAAGTGTAAACAGATTCCTCATAACATGCCTTTTTCATGGCCTTGGAATACAGAGGTATGACTGTAAAGTTTTTGTTTAGGAGACACCATCCTTGTTAGGTTTCTTAGGTTATTAGATGGGATGTGGAGTTNACCCCTCCTAATGCACCCCAGGATGCCATTGGCCTTCCTGGCCACAAGGGCACAGTGCTGGCTCATGGTCACCCTGCTGTCCACCAGGACTCCCAGATCCCTTTCCCCTACACTGCTCTCCAACAGGTCTGTCCCCAGCCTATACTGGAACCTGGGGTTGTTCCTGCCCAGATGCAACACCCTACACTTGCCCTTGTTCTATTTCCTTAAGTTTTTCTCTGCCCAGCTCTCCACCCTGTCCAGGTCTCGCTGGATGGCAGCACAGCCTTCTGGCGTGTCAGCCACTCCTCCCAGCTTCGTATCATCAGCAAACTTGCTGACAGTGCTCTCTATTCCCTCATCCAGGTCATTTATGAATATATTGAATAATACTGGACCTAGTACTGACCCTTGAGGGACTCCACTGGACACAGGTCTCCAACTAGACTCTGCCTCATTGACCACCCATTGAGTTGTTGGGTTTGGGGTGGTTTCTTTTTTGGGGGGTGGAGATTGGGGAGTTTTTGCATTTGGTTTTGTTGTTATTTTGTTGTTTGGGCTTTTTGTTTGTTTATGGTGGCTTGACATTGTTTGTTTTTTTAAGGAGGGGAGTTCTTGTCTTGTAACTTGAGCACAGGAGGTGGGATTTGAGCAGATAGTGACAGTTCAGAGGGAAGCCTGGTGTTCTGTGATGATATAGTTTGTTTAGTGTTTTGGCAGCTACTGCCACCCCATGGTTTTCCATAACGGATCAATGCTGCAGAGATTTAAAACATTGCGTTTCTCCAGAAACCTCTTGTAGGTCAGAGAGAAGACAGTGAATATTAATTTTGTCTTCCTTCCTCCTTCTTTTTGTCCCCTTTTCAGAAAAATTCCCTCTGCAAAGAAAAGCAAGATGGCATGAGCAGCGTTGATTTGGTTTTGGTTAGGTGAGTCCTTTCCATTGGATTTACAACTATGTCATTGAATATTAATTTTGGCTCCCGGGAGTTTTCACTAACTGATTATATCTGCTTTGACAGGATATATTTTGCCTTTTTAAAAAGGAACTTCAAAATGTACATCTGGAGAAGGCTTTCGAAACCCATTTCTTAAAGTTGCTCTTGCTTTGGGAGTCTGTGTTTACATCACGGATTCCACATACAGACAGATCTGGGTTAAAGCAATCTGGTTTAAACACAATGTCCTCCAAGCATCGCTTCCAGCAGAGCTTTGTCTTCTCAATGCCACCAAGTGCCCAGCTGAAAGCTCTGATGTGGAAGGGGGACATTTCAGACACCATTATTCCACTCATTACTTCATGCCAGGGAATACCCTTGGTGTAGAGGAAGATTTTTCTTTTGAGGAAGTGGGAAGACAGATCACCTTATTTTGTGTATCTTCTCTCTGGAGCTGGAAGCTTCTTTTCCTTTGACCAACCCAGCTGAAACCAGACATCAGTAAAATTTGCTATATAAAATAACTCGGCTCATTTGGAGGCAGAGACTTTGGCACAGGCATTGGGCTCCTTTATATGTTTTTGGGGACTTCCAAGTTCCACATCCCCAACCTCCAACATATTAAGTCTACTGAGTACGAAATATACCCACTACACTGTATCTGCTTTTTTCCAGCTGATATAAAAGTTGGAACTCCTCTCCTTGAACCCTCCCTTGCCGACCTCCGGAGGCTGGAGCTCCCCTGGCTGCTGGCCTGTTGTGGAGCTGGCCCCGGGGTCTCCCGGGAGCCGGGGCGCTCCACGCTGCCTCGGTCAGCCAGCACCGTGCACACCCCCTGCCCCGCACCCGAGGCCGTGGGGTGATCCAGACGCTGCAGCCACCGACCTGCCAAGGGAAGGAACCTTTTCTGGAGGGGCTGAGCGAGAGCTCCTCTCCGCAGTCACCTGTAGCTAGGCGCTGCTTTTCCTGCATTCCTCCGAAAAAACAGCTATTCTCAACCCCGATCCCTTCCTGTGTGTTTTCCTTAAGTGAACCAAATTTACACGTAGCAGGGGCGGAGGTGGTTTTGCCTTTTTTTTTCAGAGCGATGTGGTATTTGTTTTTGCTGTCGCCTCTCTCCGCCCCACAGGGTTGGGAGTAAGGGGCTGGAGGGGTACGGAGGGACGGCTCCCCTGCCCCCGCCCCGGGGAGGAGCTTCAGCTCCAAATGAGGTGCTTTTTTCACCTTCGGGTTCGTCTTCCTGAAGAAGCCCTGGGATTACGGCAGCACCGGTCCCCGAGGTGCCTCGACCTGCTGCCCATGGCTCCGCTTTCCCCCCTGCGATGCTCGCTCGCCGTCCCGGCGTGGAAAGGCGGCGTCTCTCCTGTAAAATGAAGGGAGCGGGATCTCCGAGCGGGCGGCGGGAACCGCTTTTACGCCTTTCGGAGCTGAGCATGGAGGGAGGTAAAATAGCTACCTGAACGCGGAAAAAAACCCCAACAAACAAACAAAAAAAACCCAACACAAAAACCCAAACCCAACAACAAGTAGTTCTCGCCTGGCAGGGAGGCACGGAGAGCGGCTGGGAATCGGCGTCCGCAGCCACGCACAGCCGGAGCCCGCCTGAGAAGAGGAGCCGCTTTCTCTCCTGTGGCAAAGGTAGCGGCGGGGTGGAAGAAGGGCTGGTGGAAAGGGGGAGAGTGGGAGAGGGGAGGGAGGGGGCAGAAACCCGCGGCAGCCCGGCGCTGGTTCCGCCGGTTCTTCCTTAAGATGCGCGCTCGCCTTCATGATTTGTCTGAGAAAGTAGGGAGCCGAGCTCCACACAGACAGCTTTTCCAAGGGTGTGCCTGCTGCCTGGGGGGTTTGGTGTTTCTTCCCTCACAGCAATCCCTCCTTCCCAAAATAGAGAGGAAGGGGAAAAGAGAAACCTTTCATCCCCCCCCCCCCCCCGTTAAGCTGTTAGGATA